>JBBPBX010018653.1:14921-45353 GCA_038048925.1 Garcialebias charrua | reverse complement strand
ATCAGAACCAGGAACAGGATCAGAATCAGCATCAGAACCAGGAACAGGATCAGAACCAGGAACAGCATCAGAACCAGGAACAGCATCAGAACCAGGAACAGCATCAGAACCAGGAACTGGATCAGAACCAGGAACAGCATCAGAACAAGGAACAGGATCAGAACCAGGAACAGAACCAGGAACAGGATCAGAACCAGGAACTGGATCAGAACCAGGAACTGGATCAGAACCAGGATCAGAACCAGGAACAGGATCAGAACCAGGAACAGGATCAGAACCAGGAACAGGATCAGAACCAGGAACAGAACAAGGAACAGGATCAGAACCAGGAACAGGATCAGAACCAGGAACAGAACAAGGAACAGGATCAGAACCAGGAACAGGATCAGAACCAGGAACAGAACAAGGAACAGGATCAGAACCAGGAACAGGATCAGAACCAGGAACAGAACCAGGAACAGGATCAGAACCAGGAACTGGATCAGAACCAGGAACTGGATCAGAACCAGGAACAGAACCAGGAACAGGATCAGAACCAGGAACAGGATCAGAACCAGGAACAGGATCAGAACCAGGAACAGATCAGAACCAGGAACAGGATCAGAACCAGGAACAGGATCAGAACCAGGAACAGCATCAGAACCAGGAACAGGATCAGAACCAGGAACAGCATCAGAACCAGGAACAGAACCAGGAACAGGATCAGAACCAGGAACTGGATCAGAACCAGGAACTGGATCAGAACCAGGAACAGAACAAGGAACAGGATCAGAACCAGGAACAGGATCAGAACCAGGAAGATCAGAACCAGGAACAGGATCAGAACACAGGATCAGAACCAGGAACAGAACCAGGAACAGGATCAGAACCAGGAACAGGATCAGAACCAGGAACAGAACCAGGAACAGGATCAGAACCAGGAACTGGATCAGAACCAGGAACTGGATCAGAACCAGGAACAGAACAAGGAACAGGATCAGAACCAGGAACAGGATCAGAACCAGGAACAGAACCAGGAACAGGATCAGAACCAGGAACTGGATCAGAACCAGGAACTGGATCAGAACCAGGAACCGAACAAGGAACAGGATCAGAACCAGGAACAGGATCAGAACCAGGATCAGAACCAGGAACAGGATCAGAACCAGGATCAGAACCAGGAACAGGATCAGAACCAGGAACAGGATCAGAACCAGGAACAGCATCAGAACCAGGAACAGGATCAGAACCAGGAACAGAACCAGGAACAGGATCAGAACCAGGAACAGGATCAGAACCAGGAACAGAACCAGGAACAGGATCAGAACCAGGAACAGGATCAGAACCAGGAACAGATCAGAACCAGGAACAGCAGGAACAGAACCAGGAACAGGATCAGAACCAGGAACTGGATCAGAACCAGGAACTGGATCAGAACCAGGATCAGAACCAGGAACAGGATCAGAACCAGGAACAGGATCAGAACCAGGAACAGGATCAGAACCAGGAACAGGATCAGAACCAGGAACAGGATCAGAACCAGGAACAGAACCAGGAACAGGATCAGAACCAGGAACTGGATCAGAACCAGGAACTGGATCAGAACCAGGAACAGAACAAGGAACAGGATCAGAACCAGGAACAGGATCAGAACCAGGAACAGGATCAGAACCAGGAACAGGATCAGAACCAGGAACAGGATCAGAACCAGGAACAGGATCAGAACCAGGAACAGAACCAGGAACAGGATCAGAACCAGGAACTGGATCAGAACCAGGAACTGGATCAGAACCAGGAACAGAACAAGGAACAGGATCAGAACCAGGAACAGGATCAGAACCAGGAACAGAACAGGATCAGAACCAGGAACAGGATCAGAACCAGGAACAGGATCAGAACCAGGAACATCAGAACCAGGAACAGGATCAGAACCAGGAACAGGATCAGAACCAGGAACAGAACCAGGAACAGGATCAGAACCAGGAACTGGATCAGAACCAGGAACTGGATCAGAACCAGGAACAGAACAAGGAACAGGATCAGAACCAGGAACAGGATCAGAACCAGGAACAGAACCAGGAACAGGATCAGAACCAGGAACTGGATCAGAACCAGGAACTGGATCAGAACCAGGAACAGAACAAGGAACAGGATCAGAACCAGGAACAGGATCAGAACCAGGATCAGAACCAGGAACAGGATCAGAACCAGGAACAGGATCAGAACCAGGAACAGGATCAGAACCAGGAACAGGATCAGAACCAGGAACAGAACCAGGAACAGGATCAGAACCAGGAACTGGATCAGAACCAGGAACTGGATCAGAACCAGGAACAGAACAAGGAACAGGATCAGAACCAGGAACAGAACCAGGAACAGGATCAGAACCAGGAACTGGATCAGAACCAGGAACTGGATCAGAACCAGGAACAGAACAAGGAACAGGATCAGAACCAGGAACAGGATCAGAACCAGGAACAGAACCAGGAACAGGATCAGAACCAGGAACTGGATCAGAACCAGGAACTGGATCAGAACCAGGAACCGAACAAGGAACAGGATCAGAACCAGGAACAGGATCAGAACCAGGATCAGAACCAGGAACAGGATCAGAACCAGGAACAGGATCAGAACCAGCATCAGAACCAGGAACAGGATCAGAACCAGGAACAGCATCAGAACCAGGAACAGCATCAGAACCAGGAACAGCATCAGAACCAGGAACTGGATCAGAACCAGGAACAGCATCAGAACAAGGAACAGGATCAGAACCAGGAACAGAACCAGGAACAGGATCAGAACCAGGAACTGGATCAGAACCAGGAACTGGATCAGAACCAGGATCAGAACCAGGAACAGGATCAGAACCAGGAACAGGATCAGAACCAGGAACAGGATCAGAACCAGGAACGATCAGAACCAGGAACAGGATCAGAACCAGGAACAGAACAAGGAACAGGATCAGAACCAGGAACAGGATCAGAACCAGGAACACAGAACCAGGAACAGGATCAGAACCAGGAACAGGATCAGAACCAGGAACAGAACCAGGAACAGGATCAGAACCAGGAACTGGATCAGAACCAGGAACTGGATCAGAACCAGGAACAGAACAAGGAACAGGATGCAGAACCAGGAACAGGATCAGAACCAGGAACAGAACCAGGAACAGGATCAGAACCAGGAACTGGATCAGAACCAGGAACTGGATCAGAACCAGGAACAGAACAAGGAACAGGATCAGAACCAGGAACAGGATCAGAACCAGGAACAGAACCAGGAACAGGATCAGAACCAGGAACTGGATCAGAACCAGGAACTGGATCAGAACCAGGAACCGAACAAGGAACAGGATCAGAACCAGGAACAGGATCAGAACCAGGATCAGAACCAGGAACAGGATCAGAACCAGGAACAGGATCAGAACCAACAGAACCAGGAACAGGATCAGAACCAGGAACAGCATCAGAACCAGGAACAGGATCAGAACCAGGAACAGGATCAGAACCAGGAACAGGATCAGAACCAGGAACAGCATCAGAACCAGGAACAGGATCAGAACCAGGAACAGAACCAGGAACAGGATCAGAACCAGGAACTGGATCAGAACCAGGAACTGGATCAGAACCAGGAACAGAACCAGGAACAGGATCAGAACCAGGAACAGGATCAGAACCAGGAACAGAACAAGGAACAGGATCAGAACCAGGAACAGGATCAGAACCAGGAACAGAACAAGGAACAGGATCAGAACCAGGAACAGGATCAGAACCAGGAACAGAACAAGGAACAGGATCAGAACCAGGAACAGGATCAGAACCAGGAACAGAACCAGGAACAGGATCAGAACCAGGAACTGGATCAGAACCAGGAACTGGATCAGAACCAGGAACAGAACCAGGAACAGGATCAGAACCAGGAACAGGATCAGAACCAGGAACAGGATCAGAACCAGGAACAGAATCAGAACCAGGAACAGGATCAGAACCAGGAACAGGATCAGAACCAGGAACAGATCAGAACCAGGAACAGGATCAGAACCAGGAACAGGATCAGAACCAGGAACAGAACCAGGAACAGGATCAGAACCAGGAACTGGATCAGAACCAGGAACTGGATCAGAACCAGGAACAGAACAAGGAACAGGATCAGAACCAGGAACAGGATCAGAACCAGGAACAGAACCAGGAACAGGATCAGAACCAGGAACTGGATCAGAACCAGGAACTGGATCAGAACCAGGAACCGAACAAGGAACAGGATCAGAACCAGGAACAGGATCAGAACCAGGATCAGAACCAGGAACAGGATCAGAACCAGGATCAGAACCAGGAACAGGATCAGAACCAGGAACAGGATCAGAACCAGGAACAGCATCAGAACCAGGAACAGCATCAGAACCAGGATCAGAACCAGGAACAGGATCAGAACCAGGAACAGAACAGGAACAGGATCAGAACCAGGAACAGCATCAGAACCAGGAACAGGATCAGAACCAGGAACAGGATCAGAACCAGGAACAGGATCAGAACCAGGAACAGCATCAGAACCAGGAACAGGATCAGAACCAGGAACAGGATCAGAACCAGGAACAGCATCAGAACCAGGAACAGCATCAGAACCAGGAACAGGATCAGAACCAGGATCAGAACCAGGAACAGGATCAGAACCAGGAACAGCATCAGAACCAGGAACAGCATCAGAACCAGGAACAGGATCAGAACCAGGAACAGGATCAGAACCAGGAACAGGATCAGAACCAGGAACAGAACCAGGAACAGGATCAGAACCAGGAACAGGATCAGAACCAGGATCAGAACCAGGAACAGGATCAGAACCAGGAACAGGATCAGAACCAGGAACAGCATCAGAACCAGGAACAGCATCAGAACCAGGAACAGAACAAGGAACAGGATCAGAACCAGGAACAGCATCAGAACCAGGAACAGCATCAGAACCAGGAACAGGATCAGAACCAGGAACAGGATCAGAACCAGGAACAGAACCAGGAACAGGATCAGAACCAGGAACAGCATCAGAACCAGGAACAGGATCAGAACCAGGAACAGCATCAGAACCAGGAACAGAACGAACAGGATCAGAACCAGGAACAGGATCAGAACCAGGAACAGGATCAGAACCAGGATCAGAACCAGGAACAGGATCAGAACCAGGAACAGGATCAGAACCAGGAACAGGATCAGAACCAGGAACAGAACAAGGAACAGGATCAGAACCAGGAACAGGATCAGAACCAGGAACAGAACCAGGAACAGGATCAGAACCAGGAACAGGATCAGAACCAGGAACAGGATCAGAACCAGGAACAGAACCAGGAACAGGATCAGAACCAGGAACAGGATCAGAACCAGGAACAGAACCAGGAACAGGATCAGAACCAGGAACAGGATCAGAACCAGGATCAGAACCAGGAACAGGATCAGAACCAGGATCAGAACCAGGAACAGGATCAGAACCAGGAACAGGATCAGAACCAGGAACAGAACAAGGAACAGGATCAGAACCAGGAACAGGATCAGAACCAGGATCAGAACCAGGAACAGGATCAGAACCAGGAACAGGATCAGAACCAGGAACAGGATCAGAACCAGGATCAGAACCAGGAACAGGATCAGAACCAGGAACAGGATCAGAACCAGGAACAGGATCAGAACCAGGAACAGAACCAGGAACAGGATCAGAACCAGGATCAGAACCAGGAACAGGATCAGAACCAGGAACAGCATCAGAACCAGGAACAGGATCAGAACCAGGAACAGGATCAGAACCAGGAACAGGATCAGAACCAGGAACAGGATCAGAACCAGGAACAGGATCAGAACCAGGAACAGGATCAGAACCAGGAACAGGATCAGAACCAGGAACAGGATCAGAACCAGGAACTGGATCAGAACCAGGAATGGACTTCCAGACCCATCGGTGAATCTGGGAGCTGCTAGCCAGCCCATGAGGAGCTCTGACGGGGACGCGCCGCCCCTCCAGAGCCAGAGAGCTGACCAGAACCAGCAGGTTAGGTCCCCCGAAACAGAACCAAGTCGGACCGGAACCGAGCTGCTGCTGTTCTGCCAGCTGGTGAGTAAAATTTAGTAGCTACATATAAAGTACTGTACGTATGTTGTTAAAATGATGTAGGTTTAAGAGTTTAGAACATGGCTAGAGCGTGGGAAGGGTTTCTAAAGCCTTAAAATATATAAATACCAAAATGGATATATCATCCATACTTCACGGTTTTTCACTTATTGTTGGGGCGGCCCAGATCGGAACCCCCACAATAAATGTGGGACTACTCGACTGGTGTTCCAGGTTTTATTTTTTAATACATTGTTTTAATGAGACTGCACTTAACTCTATGGGTCATTACAATGTTTAGTTAAAATGTGCTCCTTCCAGTGGTCATGATAGAAAGCTCATCTAACAGTGATCATAAACAGCAGGTTATTATTCTTTCTCATCTACTGCAATGACACTCGAGCTCAGAAAACAAGCTTTCTGCCAAACGTCACACAAAGATGGATGATTATTGTCAGCTTTGCTGTCATGGGAATTTATCTACACGGTGTAATTTTCAGGCTGGAGCAGCAATGACTGCATATTCAATATTTAATGAAAGTATAAGTGAGGCTTGAGGCTTGTCACTTATGCTTCTGCTGTTAATGACACGTCACATTATACTTTTCAGATTGGGTCAATCTTAACTGCAATCACTAGTCTCATTTCTTTTTAATTAATCGCAAATATGGGATTATTTAGTCAATTTCTCTGGAAAAACTTTGGCCATGTATTTTCTATGTATAGCTTACTGTCAACTGTGTGCACAAAGAAATCTATTAGTTGCTGAACGAGTTGGTAAAATTCAATCAGCACGGCTAAAATGTGTTTGTAAGTTGGACAAAAAGTGTATTTCATGGCTGATGAAGCCCCTATGGCTGGTTCCTTATTCTCCCTGGTAATAGTATCCCACAGTGAGCAGGTTGATTGTTTTAGTCCTGGATCACTGAGCAGGAGATGAACCTGAGGGCCCAGCCTGCTTTTCATGTCAAAACCTTCAAGGGAAAGCGACCACAATCCAAGAGCAATCACACTTGAGACATCAAAGTTCCAGAGAGGAGAGAGGCGAGAGCCAGGCCACTTCTTTTTCTTCCCGTGCAAGCCAAGTGCAACTGAAGCGTGGAGGAAGAGGAGATGATCTAAGACGAGGTGCCATTGAGAGGAAGACAAAGAGCAGACAGATGTGCAGGGGCAGGTAGCGGCACATCGGGGCCCCTTCCAGAGACATCGAGAAGGCTTCGCTGGTCGCATTCCTGCTCGCTGCTCATTCACTGTCCATTTGCACATGGCAGAGACAAGCGTTTCAAACATTTGATACTTCGTCATAGATGTTTCTCAAAGTAGTCAGATCTTGTGAGATGTTATCACTCAGAGCATGACCATCAGCATCTACCACACCAAGTTTAACCCAATATCTGTGAGAATGGCCGACTTATAGTTATATGTTGTGTTGGCTAATGTCAGTCAGCTGTGGCTGCCATTTTCCATTGGGTTGACACCAAATAATAAAGAGTTGTACATGTGCAGTAATCATGTTCTGAGAGTTTCAATAAACTCTGTTCAGTGGTTAGACATATTTTACTAACAGACAATCCAGATTAATTCCAAAAGTTAATACCAAAGATTTAAGGTAGTACTTGATGAACACAATTCTCTGCTTCTATGACATCATATTTTAGCTCATTATTTGTAACAATGAGTTGTAGGCCTGTGGCGATAAACAAGAAATCAATTAATAGCATGATAAATGAAAATTGTCGACCTCCTTTTCATTTATCAGCTTTATAGTTTCTTCGTGTCTCTCTCTTTCTACTGAAGACACGGAAGACAAAAGATTCAACTCTGGTGCTCTTCACTGACTCCTCCCTTTCTCTTTAAAATCTGTTTTAATGATCCAAAATCATATTTTTTTTTATCCTTAAAATCAGCTAAGCTATGAGCTAAGCTGACAGGCCAACCTCGGGAAAACAAAACCTCTGTCTTCTTGAAGCTCCAAAATTCACGGTGGAAACTCGTGCCTTCGTGTAAAAAGTTGTTTTTCTCTGCAACAAGAAGCTGAGAACTTGTTTACTGATTTTTTATTAAAATCTTTGTGTGAAAAATGCTAAAGAGCTCAAACCACACCGAGTGTCCGCCATTTTTGGAACCAAAGAGACAGCCCATGTCACGTCAAGGGGCCTCCATCCCATTTTTCTTAAACAACCATGCTGCTCGCTCCCTCACTATCCATCATTCAGTTCAAACAGTCTTATACTGCCATCCAGTGGTCACAAAAGGTACTGCACACAAATTAACCAACATTTATTCTTAAAGGTGCAGTCTGCAGTTTCTGTAGTGCAGTCTGTAAGTTTTCTAAAAATATATTTTTAACATATTTCTTCACTCTGTCACTATCTCCTGACAGACTGATGTTAGACAAAGTAATCTCTGAAAAAAACTATAGTCCCCTTGCTTCTCCAGGTGGTAAATAAGCATTTCTAAACTCCACAGTGACCCGCCGTTAACCAGCCAATAAAAACAGAGCTTCTCACGCTCCTAACCCACGCCCCCCCCTGTCCCAGCCCCAGCGGCCGCGCAGGTTCTCGTTCAAAGGATTGCAAAGCGATGCAAAACTGTTTTGTATGTGACACAAATGTATTAAATTCCCCTTCTTCATCCCTGATCTGGACTTTTCTTTTGTTTTTTTGCCAAAAGTCAAGTGATCGCTTCCTCCTCCGCTGACTCCATGACTGAAATAATGAGGAAATGAATGAATTTGTCACGAGCGAATTAAACTCGGGTTCAACGTGGCTGCGCGAGGCTCTGCAGATTTGCTGGTGTTCTGGACCAGCGCTCCATGTTTTTATTTTATTTTTTAGAACGTTTTATTAACATATAATCACAGAACTTCGCAGCGGCTGACAGGACATGTAGTGGAGGCGGAGCATTCAGAGGCTGCAGCGAGTGCAAGGGGGGGGAGGGACCAGAATGCTTTGCCTGTTGAACATTTTTCTAAGTGCTGCGTTCTACAGAAACTGCAGAGTGCAGCTTTAAATTTGACAATAATTAATAATGTCAAATGTCAAACAATATTATCGTTTATCACAATAATTTCAGACAATTAATCACCCAGCAAAATTTGTTATCGTGACAGGCTAAGTTGTTATTTATGTGATGTTTTGTTGATTAGCTGTGGTGGCCATCTTAGATTGGGGTGACTTAAAAAAAAAAAATTCCTTCAACCTTTATTTCTACACGTTTCTCTCATTGAGCCTCACGGACTAATTTACGAGAGAGAGAAACAAAGAACACGTGAGGTACAGACAACAATAGATAATCATATAAAAAGCATATTAAATTTAAAGTAAATAAAATAAATTATGTAAAAAATGAAACAAAAGCAGCTACATTATTATCTTTACCTGCTTCTTCCGTTTTGGGTGGCGGGGTCACTGGTGACCATCACTGTGCGAGAGGTGGGGTACACTCTGGACAGGTTGCAAGTCCAGCACAGGGCCCAGCTACATTATGAAAATTCAATCACTTGTAAGATCCATTTATTGGTTTGTGATATTTAGAGATATTGAGCTAAAGTTAAATATAGTAATATAATAGCTGAGGGTCCTTCCTAACCCATACTGTGAGATAAAATCTTATATTTAATTGGAAAATGTCACCAAAATGATTCCAATTCAAACTTTTCTCCTTAAATTAAGATTTTAACTTCAAAGTCTAGCATGAAAGATGGCGAGCAATATGCATTCCTGAATGCAAGAACGTACTTTGCACAACTTTTCATGGTCATCTCAGGAAATGCACATTATGAAACTTTAATTTTCTTGAATAAACATGTTGAACATCGGCTCTGAGCAGCTGCATTTAAAGACGTCCACACAAGTGAGATGAATAAAGGAAAAGGTTGTTGTCAGTGGTCAGGCTGCTGTCACTCATCTCTGTTCCGCCTCACTGCAGTCCAGCCAATAGCAGGCTGGCGCCCGACCAAGAGCCCAAGCTGCTACAACTTGTGTAGATGGTTGATTGATAACCACAAACAGAGCTTTCGGCTGGTTATAGGACACCATACAGGTGCAATTAACACGACAGGCAGAGCAGTGAGCGATGAGCACAGACCACAGGATGTGATTATTAGAATTATACACCAGCAGCTTAATTACTGTCATGGAACGCTTTGTTTGTCTCTGTTAAATAATGAAAAACACACAGTGATCACTGAAATGACTTGAAACTGGCAAAAGTAAAAACAATAATACAGAAGATCAACTAAAAAAATGTTGTTGCTTTTGAATTGTGGTTCAACTGAATGTTCAAGAAAAATATTGATCTAGCCTTAAGAAAAAGGACTTTAGCCCTAGAAACGATGGAGACTAATTCAACCACAGGGACATGTTCACCGGCCCTGTGATGGATTGTGACCCGTCCAGTGTGTACCCCGACCCTCGCAGTGATTGCTGGACATGGACACCAGTGTGACCCCCGTGACCCGAAAAAGAAGAAGCAGGTAAGACAATGGATCGATCGATGGATGGATGGATGGATGGGAGGTACATGGAATAGTGTACAGGTACTGTAGTATGCATGGAATTTGCAGTTTGCATGTCAACGAGCCACAAAGCTTCTGGGACAATGTCCTTTGGACAAATCTGGAGTTTTTGGGAACAGGTTCCATCAGCTGGACGTTCACAGACCAAGAAATAAAACGTACAAAGAGCAGACACAGAGGAGGCGGCTCCATGTTCTGGAGCTGCATCAGTCTCCAGACATCGAGGCCTGGTGGAGTGAAATGTGCTGCCTCGTCTCAAAGCTCGGCTGCAGATCATGTGTCCTACATCTGGACCATGAGACAAAACACAGCTCAAAAATGACTGGGAACCAAACAGTGCACCTTCTCTACATCTTATCGAACAAGGAGCTGAAACGTGCATCTGAAGGACCTTCAACCTGGAGCAGGTTCTTCATGAGTGGCCCCAAAAACACCTGTGGACAGGTGCAGAAGGCTCAGTGATGCAGAAAACACACAACTGTGATGATGATTGTCTCAAACGGTTAAGGAGACCAACATTGTTGTTAAAGTCACTTTCTGACCATTGTTTTTATTTCTTTAATGGAAGTGTACAATCCATATCTGTATATTAATCTTCAGTTTTTGAAAAGTGTTCATGTATTTGTTTCAAGGTCAAATCCTCCAGATGGAGGTTTTGGATCAACCGTGTTTTGCTTTTAGTCGTTCAGCTCATGTAAGTGAATGAACGCCAGTCTTTTGTGAGTGATGGATTCCAGTGAGCCACCAGTGTGGACATGTCTTCATGTTCACCTCGTCCAAACATCCTGCTCTGTAACGAAACACCAGTCCCGCATCGGGCCTTCAAAGAACCCTGCTCTGGCTAATTGAACAGTTATCACCACGGTTAGTTGAGCACCAGTCCAGTCGTCCACTTTCCTCGTTTACCAGCACGTTGTCAGTTCTTGATTTATTCCTGTGGCTCCATCAAGACGTTCTCGTTGAAGTCAACTCACTTCCATGGCCAAATGGTTTCCATCACGACAATCCTTTAATTTCCCGTACGGTGAGCATTTGACGGACATCTCAGGTTTATCACAATCCGAGTATTATTGGAACATAATGAAACAATTTACTGTTCGACTTTTTTTTTTTTCTCACAATATTTGATGGGCTGAATATTATTCTGAAAGACAATGATGAGTTCTGGTGAGTTTCCTGTTTTTACTTTCATTATTAAACTGATTTCAAAGGTTTTCTAACAGTAGAGATTAACTTTTGAAATGTATAGAGTTTTTAAAAAAAACTACAAAAAAGTATTTATATCCCACTTAGGCAGCGCACCAATGGTGTTCAATTTTTATTTTTATGAGGAATTTGTAACAAGCTTTCCAACACTGATCGTTTTGGGTGGAGCATGTAGGTGTGGCGACGTGGCGAAGTTAGACGTAACGCCGTCACCATACGTTTGGTTCTAAAATCAACAAATTTGATCCGAGGAGTACCAAAATCAGTGTGATTGATCATTGCCCAACCCTTGAACAGGAGATTATGCTAATTAGCCAATAGGCTCAACAGCGCCCCCTAGAATATTTAAAAATATCAGCCCCAAGCCATTTTTGGCCCGATAATTCTGAAACTTGGTGAATAGCTGTATCTTCTCAGGACCTACAAAAAAGTCTCTTGGCGCACTGGTCCAAAGCCAATAGGAAGTCTGTCATTTTGGGTCAAAGGGTCATTTTTGGCTGTTTTTCACTTTTCCTTGGTGGTGAATTTTAATGCACTCCTCCTAGGGATTTTAAGTGACTGACTTCACCCTTGGTTAATATGCACTTAAGATGTGGGGGAGTGAAAATGTATCATAAACTTGCGTTTTCATATACTGTATGCTGAAGGGGCGTGGCCATGCCTCAAAGTTTGGCTTCTCACCATAAATTTCAAAACGTTATAACTTTCACAATGAAAAACAGAATTGAACCAAACTTGGCATGAGTGATCCATGTCAGATGCCCAACAATCCTCTGTGGTCATGTTGTGACGTCACCGAAGCCCCGCCCCCTCAGAACAGGAAGTCACTTTTTTTTTATTGGAAGGCTCCCTTTCTGACAGCCTTGAACTAATCAGGATGATCCTGTGTTAGAAGACATGTAACAAGTTGGTCTGACTTGCTTTAAAGCACAAACAGTTTTTGCTGGAGGATGTGGGCGTGGCGGCTTGAGGATCTCAGAAGTGACGCCGTCACCATACGTTTGGCTCTAAAATCAACAGATTTGATCCGAGAAGTACCAAAATCAGTATGATCGATCATTGCCCACCCCTTGAACAGGAGTCTATGGTAATTAGCCAATAGCCTCCATAGCGCCCCCTAGAATATTTAAAAACATCAGCCCCAAGCCATTTTTAGACCGATTATTCTGAAGCTCGGTGAACATCTGTATCTTCACAGGACCTACGAAAAAGTCTCTTGGCGCACTGGTCCAAAACCAACAGGAAGTCGGCCATTTTGGTTAAAGTGTCATTTTTGGTTGTTTTTCACTTTTGCTTAACAGACTACAAGGGCAAAAGCAAACAATGCCCCAGGGACCCATCCCTGCCTGATGCCCTCAATAAGTTTTATGCACGTTTTGATGATCCAAACAGACCAACTAGCACCAGACTCACCTCATCACCAGACGAGGAGCACCTCAAAGTGACCGCAGCAGAAGTGAGAGGCAGTCTCAGAAGGATCAACCCTCATAAAGCTACGGGTCCAGACAACATCCCAGGGAAAGTTCTGAAGGAATGTGCGGACCAGCTCTGTGAGGTGCTGGCTGACATCTTCACCACCTCACTTGCACTGGAGTCAGTTCCCACCTGCCTGAAGACTGCCACCATCATCCCAGTCCCAAAAAGCTCCACAGTGACTGGTCTGAATGACTATAGACCGGTGGCCCTCACCCCGATAGTCGCTAAATGTTTTGAGAAACTGGTCATGTCCCACATCAAGACAGCCGTCAACATCAACGAGGACCCTCATCAATATGCATACCGTGAGAACCGATCAACAGAGGACGCCATCTCCTCCGTGGTCCACACTGCTCTCACCCACCTGGATCAGAAGGACTCATACGTGCGTCTGCTCTTTGTGGACTTCACATCTGCCTTCAACACCATGATCCCCCAAACTCTGATAGACAAACTATCCACACTTGGACTAAGCCCCTCTATTTGTAACTGGGTCTTAGACTTCTTAACAAACAGACCACAGTCCGTGAAGATCCACAACTTCTCCTCCTCCACCATCACCCTCAGCACTGGCTCTCCTCAGGGATGTGTGCTGAGCCCTCTTCTGTTTACTCTGCTCACATATGATTGTACAGCCACACATCCAGGCTGTCATATTGTTAAGTTTGCAGATGATACAGCTGTGGTGGGATGCATCACAGATAATGATGAATCCAGCTACAGACAGGAGGTGGAACATCTGGAGAGTTGGTGCAAAGAGAATAACCTTCACATGAATGTGAAGAAGACGAAGGAGATGATTGTGGACTTCAGAAGGAACAAACACACCCACACCCCACTGTATATAGGTGGATCTGCGGTGGAGGTGGTCTCCAGCTACAAATACCTGGGTGTACACATGAATGATAACCTCAGCTGGAGCAATAACACCACCAGCCTGATCAAGAAAGGTCATCAGAGACTCTACTTCCTCAGACGGCTGAGACGAGCCGGTCTGAGAAGCTCAGTCCTCACCTCGTTCTACAGGTGTGCAGTGGAGAGCGTCCTGTGCTCCAGCATCAACGTGTGGCATGGAGGCTGCACAGTTGCAGAGAGGAAAGCTCTACAAAGAGTGGTGAAGGCTGCACAGAAGTCTGTGGGAGTCAGTCTCCCCACCATCACAGACATTTACACCTCCAGATGCAGAAAAAGAGCCACCTGCATCATGAAAGACCTCACTCACCCAGCACACTCACTCTTTGCACCACTCCCCTCGGGACGGAGGTTGAGGAGCATCAAATGTAGAACCACTAGACTGAGGAACAGCTTCTACCCTGAGGCTGTCAGACTCATGAATAAATAAATAATAAGAATAAACACTGCAAAATGTCACATCATGCTGATGCTGATCTGTTTCTTGTTGCTGCGTTCATCTGTGACTATCTGCGTTCATCTGTGACCATCTGCTCATGTTCGTGCTGCTGTTTATAATGATGTTTTTCTACTACATTAGGGCTTAGTGTATTACTAGCTGATGTCTCTCTTAGTTAATCCTAGATGTTATTACATGTCTGCCTGCCTGGGAGGAGTCGACGAGGGACACGCCCCCAGAAACCATCTTGGCTACAGCAAACTGGTTGGTCCACATAAGTTGCTTACTTGGTGGGTTAACTTCAGTGTGCTTTGGACTACTCTGACTGAGGAAGCCCTCTGGAGTGAGGGTGAAACGTTTCTGCTAAAAAGAAACTGTCCAGATGAACTGATTGAGAATGAGCGGATTTGATACCTGGACTATTGAGAATTAACTTTCTTGTCTTGAACCACTTTGGACATGTCTGCCTGCCTGGGAGGAGTCGACGAGGGACACGCCCCCAGAAACCATCTTGGCTACAGCAAACTGGTTGGTCCACATAAGTTGCTTACTTGGTGGGTTAACTTCAGTGTGCTTTGGACTACTCTGACTGAGGAAGCCCTCTGGAGTGAGGGTGAAACGTTTCTGCTAAAAAGAAACTGTCCAGATGAACTGATTGAGAATGAGCGGATTTGATACCTGGACTATTGAGAATTAACTTTCTTGTCTTGAACCACTTTGGACATGTCTGCCTGCCTGGGAGGAGTCGACGAGGGACACGCCCCCAGAAACCATCTTGGCTACAGCAAACTGGTTGGTCCACATAAGTTGCTTACTTGGTGGGTTAACTTCAGTGTGCTTTGGACTACTCTGACTGAGGAAGCCCTCTGGAGTGAGGGTGAAACGTTTCTGCTAAAAAGAAACTGTCCAGATGAACTGATTGAGAATGAGCGGATTTGATACCTGGACTATTGAGAATTAACTTTCTTGTCTTGAACCACTTTGGACATGTCTGCCTGCCTGGGAGGAGTCGACGAGGGACACGCCCCCAGAAACCATCTTGGCTACAGCAAACTGGTTGGTCCACATAAGTTGCTTACTTGGTGGGTTAACTTCAGTGTGCTTTGGACTACTCTGACTGAGGAAGCCCTCTGGAGTGAGGGTGAAACGTTTCTGCTAAAAAGAAACTGTCCAGATGAACTGATTGAGAATGAGCGGATTTGATACCTGGACTATTGAGAATTAACTTTCTTGTCTTGAACCACTTTGGACATGTCTGCCTGCCTGGGAGGAGTCGACGAGGGACACGCCCCCAGAAACCATCTTGGCTACAGCAAACTGGTTGGTCCACATAAGTTGCTTACTTGGTGGGTTAACTTCAGTGTGCTTTGGACTACTCTGACTGAGGAAGCCCTCTGGAGTGAGGGTGAAACGTTTCTGCTAAAAAGAAACTGTCCAGATGAACTGATTGAGAATGAGCGGATTTGATACCTGGACTATTGAGAATTAACTTTCTTGTCTTGAACCACTTTGGACATGTCTGCCTGCCTGGGAGGAGTCGACGAGGGACACGCCCCCAGAAACCATCTTGGCTACAGCAAACTGGTTGGTCCACATAAGTTGCTTACTTGGTGGGTTAACTTCAGTGTGCTTTGGACTACTCTGACTGAGGAAGCCCTCTGGAGTGAGGGTGAAACGTTTCTGCTAAAAAGAAACTGTCCAGATGAACTGATTGAGAATGAGCGGATTTGATACCTGGACTATTGAGAATTAACTTTCTTGTCTTGAACCACTTTGGACATGTCTGCCTGCCTGGGAGGAGTCGACGAGGGACACGCCCCCAGAAACCATCTTGGCTACAGCAAACTGGTTGGTCCACATAAGTTGCTTACTTGGTGGGTTAACTTCAGTGTGCTTTGGACTACTCTGACTGAGGAAGCCCTCTGGAGTGAGGGTGAAACGTTTCTGCTAAAAAGAAACTGTCCAGATGAACTGATTGAGAATGAGCGGATTTGATACCTAGATGTTATTATTGTTTTTCTCTTGCATTTGTTGTTGGATGTAACTGGGACCCTGTGTACATAATCTCGTTTTCAACACATGTACTACATGCGGTGCAAATGACAATAAATTCTCTCTGACTCTGACTTTTCATTGGTAGTGAATTTTAATGCATTCCTCCTAGGGATTTTCAGCGACTGACTTCAACATTGGTTATTTAGGTGAGGCGGCCATTTTGAATCAAACAAGCAAATTAGGTGAGCCGGCCATTTTGAATTAAACAAGCTAATTAGGTGAGGTGGCCATTTTGAATCAAACAAGCTAATTAGGTGAGGCTGCCATTTTGAATCAAAAAAGCTAATTAGGTGAGACGGCCATTTTGAATAAAATGAGCTAATTAGATGATGCGGCCATTTTGAAATAAACAAGCTAATTAGGTGAAGCTGCCATTTTGAATTAAACAAGCTAATTAGGTGAGGTGGCCATTTTGAATCAAACAAGTTAATTAGGTGAAGCGGCCATTTTGAATCAAACAAGCTAATTAGGTGAGGTAGCCATTTTGAATTAAACAAGCTAATAAGGTGAGGTGGCCATTTTGAATTAAACTAGCTAATTAGGTGAGCCAGCCATTTTGAATTAAACAAGCTAATTAGGTGAGGTGGCCATTTTGAATCAAACAAGGAAATTAAGTGAGGCACCCATTTTGAATCAAACAAGCTAATTAGATGAGGCGGCCATTTTGAATTAAACAAGCTAATTAGGTGAGGCGGCCATTTTGAATTAAACAAGCTAATTAGGTGAGGTGGCCATTTTGAATTAAACAAGCTAATAAGGTGAGATGGCCATTTTGAATTAAACAAGCTAATTATGTGAGGTAGCCATTTTGAATTAATCTAGCTAATTAGGTGAGTGGCCATTTTGAATTTAACAAGCTAATTAGGTGAGGTGGCCATTTTGAATCAAACAAACTAATTAGGTGAGGAGGCCATTTTGAATTAAACAAACTGATTAGGTGAGGTGGCCATTTTGAATTAAACAAGCTAATTAAGTGAGACAACCATTTTGAATTAAACAAGCTAATTAGGTGAGGTGGCCATTTTGAATCAAACAAGCAAATTAGGTGAGGCAGCCATTTTGAATTAAACAAGCTAATTGGGTGAGGTGGCCATTTTGAATTATTCAAGCTAATTAGATGAGGCAACCATTTTTAATTAAACAATCTAATTAGGTCAGGCTTGATATTGTGGTTTAACAGACGACTCCAATGTACCCCTACATTATTTTTCAAACTGTTACATCTCATTGCTAGATCATCCGATCTGTTCCACATTTACTGTGTGTCATCTGTCAGTACTTCTAAACACATATATATTGTTGTTATTCGTTAACTGTTCTTGGAAAACGGGTGCAGGATGGGCACAATAAGGTCGGAGTGGTGCTAAGCTGCGAGGGCCTCAACGCCGCTTGCGGCTTTAATTATTATTGTATTTACTCTGTGTCACAGTTCACACTTGGACTTGTGATTCTGTGCGTCAGAATTTCAGGGATGACATACAGCAGGGGTGTTCAGACTTTTTCAGCATGTGAGCTACTTTTGAAATGATCCAGTCAAAGTGGTCTACCTACTATAAGGCCCCGTTTACACAAAAACAACCTGTGGAAACATTAGTGATTCACTACATCTCCATGTACCCTCTGCCCGCCTCTCCACCATGGGGAGCAGGGCCTTCACCTGCTCTGCCCCTCACCTCTGGAACGCTCTACCACCAGACCTTCGAAACACCACCTCCCTTTCTCTGTTCAAGACAGCCCTGAAAACACATCTCTTTAGACTAGCTTATCATTAACTTTACTAAATGTATTTTTATTATCTTCCATTTTATAATCTTTATGTATTTTATATTTCAATTTGTCACTGATATTGTTTGATCTGTATTACACTGTATTGGTTTGTTAAGTGTCCTTGGGTGTCCTGAAAGGCGCTTTTAAATAAAATGTTTATTATTATTATTATAACATGCAAACTCCACCCAGAAAGGCCTCTGGACCGGGATTTGAACCAGCAACCTTCTCGCTGAGAGGTAGCAGCTCTACCGACTGAACCACTGTGCCTCCCTTTTTAGTTTTAAATAGAAACACTAAGAAAACTTCTCATTCCAAATAAAATTACAAAATTATCACACATGAATCTATGAATCTCAATATTTTTTATGTTTTTCCCCCGGAGGAATTCTTCCATACCTGTTGAGACAACACTCCAGTGGAAATCATTTATTGTTGTAATTGTTTATGTGTAAAGGTTGAGCAAGACATTTGTCCACAAACTGGACAGAAGGAAGTGGAGACAGTGATGGGAACGAGACAGGACACGTCTTCATGTTGTTGCTTCCATGTGCAGGACCTTCATGGACTCTGAGATCACTGAACTGGTGTCCATTTGTCCGTAGATCCCGACCAGAAACGCTTTGTGGAGTAAGATGTCTGCATGTTCTGAAGAGAGGGAAAAAGGCAATATTGTATAAAATAAATATGATGACTCCATATTCTCATCTGAACAGGATAATAATAATAATATTACTTCTGTGAACTGTACCTTGACAAAGAAGAACATATTCTGGAAGATTTCTTAGCGCAGTCTGCACCACATCAAAGTTCCCACTCCCCATGCAGTACATGAAGGTTGGCAGAAAGTCTGTGGCCAGGCTGCAACACGAGAAACAGTCTCAGAGAAGAATCCACAACAAGCGTGTTGTTTATTGAATTTTCATGAAATTACCTGGGATTATTCTGGATGCAGCGCAGAGCCAGAACGAAGGCCATGTTCCGAGTGAGCTCCTCCGATGACGTCATGAGTCTCTGCAGGTCGTTCTACAGACACAAAGCGCTGATTGAGAACGTGCACAGCACATTGACAGAGACTTTTTCTTGTGACTCACAGTGAAGTACTGGATGATTTCTGGGCTCCTCCTCGACTTCTCATCCACTTCTGTCAACACTTCCAACATATCTTCAGCAGGTAGGGAACGTCGGCGTATTAAAGTCATTTTAGATGTTTTGAAATCGTGCAGGTGAACATGTCTTACCCTCCACTGCCTCTCCTCTAGACATCTTCTTCGAGTACATGGTCAGATCTGCAGCACTCAGAGAAAATGAGGCCGATATGTTGACCAGAGGCAGAGAACCAGTCGACAAATCGTCTGCAAAGAGAAAAAACATTTACTGAGGATGAAAATACTTCTTGTACAAACGGTTCTCAGGAGGAAAACAAAGCTGCATCGCTGCAAAAGAACCCATAAATGTAAACGTACAGGGCGAGAGCCATCAGCTTCATTGTTTTAAAACTTCAATCTATTTTTAATATACAAGGTTTAGTAACAACCTCCATGTGCTAATAGAAATAAAAGCTAATCAAAGAATGTGCTTACCATCCCTGTCTTCTGCTGTGAGCTCTGCAGAAGAGCTTCTCACAGGCAAAGTGAGTCCAGCAAGAAGAGATTTCAACTGAACCAGGTCGGGGTTTTCTGCACACAATCTCCTGAAAACAGAACCAGGACCAAAGTGTTTGACTTCAACAGAGAGGATGTAAGATGTGCTAACATCACAAGGCTCTGACTCACTGTAAAACGTCTGAATGTTTCTGTAGAAAAGGAACGGCTGCTGCTGCGTCGTGCGTTATGTAGTTCTGTGTGAACTGCAGGAACTTGTTCATGAAGACCAGCGGGGAACGACTCCTCTGGAAGTTCTACAAAATAAAATCAAGTCAAACTTTGATTTGTGGCTTGTTGAACATTGAAGTGAACCTAAACCGTGTGAGCACCTGAAGGACCTTCATGAAGGACAGGAGGCAGTCCTGCAGCGCCCTCTGGTGGTTGCTGTGGAAAACCAGAGGCTGCAGCAGCTGCAAGATGGCGAGCACGTTGCTAAAGAACGTCATGTGGTTTTGCTGCCGAAACTCTTGCCTGTTGAGGTGAATGCGGCCGCGAAGGAGCCCTGCAATCATGGGCAGGTGTCTGGGGAGGAAGTAATCAATCATCATTGATAGTAGAAGTAAATATAGAAGCCTAGAAAATATCATTCATTCAACCTTTATTTAGTCAGGTTAATGTCATTGAGCCTCGAGGACTCATTTACAAGAGAGACCTGTCTAAACTAAAGAATGATGACAACAGCAACAGTAGAATTTACTTGAACAATCAACAATAGACAAACATAAGAGAGAAATACAGATTTTCTTTTTAACAAGTTAAAAAAAAGATATCAAAGTAGCAAAACAGACAGATTACAAGGCAGATGTAGAAAATCAAAAACAGGAGCATGTCGGCAATATCATTTTTAATACCTGAGTAAAAGGACAGGGTGCGACACAGCCAGCTTCCTGCAGGCAAGGTTGGCGTCAGAAGCACGTCCCTCGGCAGATTTGGAGTCTCCGACTTCAGCGAGCAACGTGACAAGACGATGGACGAGGACGTCCAGCTGAGGAACATCAAGGACATTGGCCCTCATGCACGAACCGTTCGTACGCACAGATTTGTTCTTAAACTGTGCGTACGAGTGATTTAGGATCATTTGCGGCATCCAACAATGTTTTCGTATCCTACGAATTTTTTCAGATACGAACAAAATTTACGAGTGGTCCAGACCTGTCGTATAATTTAGGAGCGTCAGTCTGCTGTCATCCAGACGGAATTCCTCCACGAATAACTGCATATTTCGTTACTTAGAAAATATTATGAGTTTAAAAAAGTCACGCGCCACAATTGTTTTTGACAATAGGTAATTCTGTTTGAATAATAATTATAATTTTAAGTTTAATTTGTCTCGGTATATAATGCGGTCAGCGGGAAGTGTAACCAGCTGCGACGCGTCATGGCTGAGCTCCTGCTTTTGGAGGCCTTAACACAGCGGGCCCTCAGAAGAGCCCGTGTATTTCGGGAGCGTGCTAATTTACTGGCAGAAAGTGATGAGTGGTTGTTGTCGCGGTTCAGATTGCCACGGCATGTGTTGCTGCAGATTTGCACTGCACTGGAACCGCAACTGCGCAGACAGACACGCCGATCAAACCCCATCCCTCCACATGTCCAGATCCTTACAACATTAGGAGTTCTGGCCACGGGAACCTTTCAAAGGGAGATCGGAGACAGATCTGGTGTGTCGCAGGCCTCGGTGAGTCGTGCGCTCCCCTTGGTCATCAAAGCCGCTCGCTCCTCATATTAACACCCAGGTACATAAAATCCCCATACACCGCCGCAGAACAAGTACGAATTAAGACTGATCTTGTGCCAAACACCATTGGAGCAATTGATTATATCTGATTCGAAATACATGCGCGTAGGCAAGGGGGGTTCGGGGGGTTCGAACGAACCGCCCACTTTTAAAGGAGAAGTTGACAATGCTAAGCTAATGTGGCTGGATAGCTCAACTGATAAAGCGTCTGCCTTCAGTCCCAAAGCTCGTGGGATCAAGTCCCGCATGGTACAACGTTTTTTTTTTTTTTAATTCATTCCAAATTAAAAAAGCACAAGAAAACTATTTACAAAACAGCAAGGAATAAAACAATGCATTAAATGAAAGGAATCAGACGAAGAAAATAATCTTATCTGCCCCTTCTCAAACTATTTTTTTTTTCAAACACTCGATTCAAACAACTAATTTTACATTTGTCTTTTATTGGATAAAAAAAGTAGTTAATATGCCTGTGAAGAAAGAAGAATGTGTTAACCACAGGCTGTGGTTAACACATTCTTCTTTTTTTATCCAATAAAAGAGTGTTTGAAAAAAAAATAGTTTGAGAAGGGGCAGATAAGATTATTTTCTTCGTCTGATTCCTTTCATTTAATGCATTGTTTTATTCCTTGCTGTTTTGTAAATAGTTTTCTTGTGCTTTTTTAATTTGGAATGAATAAAAAAAATAAAAAAAACGTTGTACCATGCGGGACTTGATCCCACGAGCTTTGGGACTGAAGGCAGACGCTTTATCAGTTGAGCTATCCAGACACATTAGTTTAGCATTGTCAACTTCTCCTTTAAAATGAACCGCCCCCCACAAAATTCTGGCTACGCCCATGAAATATAACCTGCAGAATGTGGTTGCGCGCTGACCAGGAGGTGCGCGCATGACCATTTGTGCTGCAAAACATGTTGGCACGCGTCTTGCAGCGTGGCATTTAATTGTCCATCCATCTCGGTAACGCAGACTATTCCTCCTGTCCGTGCTGCGGCGAGACGTTTGTTTGAAGCCATTTTCAGATCAAACCATTTATTCTTGATTTCTGATACTGTACGACCCACGGGAGACACAACATATGCACTACAATATTAATATGAAGTTAACTGTAGTTTCGAGACATTTTAAAATGCTTCTGTTCAAAAACACATCCGACACTTGCGGGGGGGTGGGGGGTAGCGGTGCGCCACGGCTCTTCTGAATAAGTGAAACTATAATGTAACACAGTACACTAAAATTAAAGATATTTGACCATCCGACACTTGCGGGGGGTGGGGGGTAGCCACAGCGCGACTGAGAGCAGATCTCCGAACGCGTGAAGTTCCTCCTTTTACTTCTTGAGTTTGAATGAATGGACACTTCCTGCTGTCAGAAGGCAGGAAACGTGGCCTTATATGGTGTTTTGAGGGGTGGGAATTATGTAAATAACCTCTCCGCGTGCACGCGCAGCTGTTTAGAACAGGTGGGATTCATTAAATTTACGCAACCCATTTACACACGTTTCCTCAGGATAGAAGACTTTGTTGAATCTGACGTGGCATGTTCGTACGAACGCTTCGTACGAACAAAAGTAGGAGAAATTTAGGATAAAAATACGAACATTTTCGTGAATGAGGGCCAATGTGTTGCTTTAAAATGAATTGTTCCTTCCATGCAGTTCATCACAGAAGACAAAACATTTCTGTTTCGAACCAGCAAAAGCTGTAGGTTAGCTATGCAACACTTAAATTCATATTTCTATACGTAATGCATGAACACAATGGCAGCTGTAGCTTGAATATATTCAGAAGTAAACTCAGTTGAATGAAAGAGTTTAAAGCAGGTTTACCTTGCAGCTGCTGCCGTCTGCAGCCCCCCCGCTGCTCAACGTGCCTGCAGGCAGGGTCACGTGCTGGACGACCTCTGGAAAGTGCAGATAAATCTGCAGCAGCAGGTTCTGGCACCTCTTATTCATCGCACTGAGGGACAAGGTCAAAGAAAAGTGAGTGCACCGTACATGCTACGCTACCTTCACCCTAATGACACAAGATTAACGTGGAAACAATCAAAACTTTTATCTTTAGTGTGTACGGTTATGAAGCTGGAGCTCGGTTCAGTGTTGCCATAGCAACCCTCCCAAAGCTGATCAGCTCCACGGAGCTCCGTCCGACACTAATAATCAGTTTTAGAAAAAAGCTTCTGAGTATTTTACACACGTGTGTTTGAAGTAAATACTAGCAAAGCTGACGTGTAATCAGAGCTTACAGATGTCCTCTATTGTCTCTGTCCACAAGCAACAATATGAATGTACATTATTATAATCAGAGCTTACATATCACATTAAAGATGTCCTCTATTGTCTCTGTCCACAAGCAACAATATTCATGTACATTATTATAATCAGAGCTTACATATCACATTAAAGATGTCCTCTATTGTCTCTGTCCACAAGCAACAATATTCATGTGCATTATTACAAAGTGAAGATGTGAAGAGCTTCATGTAATTCAGCAACGAAGCCGCTGCAGCGTCTCAAATCTTCTTACTGGTTAAGGCTCTTGTCATGAGGCACGTTAGAAAATAAAGAGTTTATTACAAATTTGCTTTTAAACAAATCAGAGCGACCTTGAACAAAAGTGAAGAGTTTAGCGTTTGTTCAAAAGTTTGTGTGTAAGTGGAATAAACAGCAGGCTCTGTCAAAAAGAATGCGTAACGTGCGACGTGCATGTTGATTCAACACGAGGCCCAAACAGTTTCCCTTCAACGTGTTTTTATGCCGACATGTTTTCTCTCACAACTATTTGACCAGAAATCTTAGCGCTACTTGAAATACTGTCATTCTGAAGCTAATGTTGCTCGACCTTGGCCAAAGTTTCCTCGTTAAAGTGGTTTAATAGGTGGTTTAATAAGTGTTTTAATAAGTGTTTTAATAAGTGGTTTAATAATCAGAGACGTGTTGACGAGAGGAGGAACAGTTGCACCCTGATCTGACACAGGCGACTTTACAGCTTCAGCCTTTTTAATCCTCTTGCCTTCATTAAAACACTCGGAGCTTTTAAAGAGATCACACGACTGCTGCTGGGTTCATTTCACACCAATAGACCTCATTATCGAGCTTTGCCTCTTCCAAAGCATTGTGGCTGACGGGAAGTCTAAAAACTTCATCTGCTGCTGGGAAGAAAAATCTGGTGCGATTTAGCTGAAGTCTATCGACGTAAGATAAAAAGCAAAATGCTTGTGAGTGTTTGGAAGAGAAGAATAAATGTCTGTGGCCGGAGCACAAACAACAAACAAGACAAACAGTTCCAGTTTTCTCAGCACAGCTGGACTAGAGTTGGAAAAACATTTCGCGCATGCAACACATTGACTCCGCTTTTGGCTCCGCCCCCACATTGTGAGCACACAAAGAAGTTGTTGGATTTTCTCCTGAGAGAAACTATTCAGACGTCTAAAGCGCCTGATGACACGTTCATCGCTTTAAATAAACCTTAAGTTAATTTTTAGAGGCGAGTCTTAATAATCAAGCTGTAAGAGTAAACTTCCATCGTGATCGTGGCTGTTGGACCAGGAGCTTTAACAGACTACTCGACTAATCGACACATCGATTACTTGGACCGCTATCAAGTTTTTAAATTTCATGTCGAGTATTCGTAGTGACGTCATCACGTCCCAGTTACAGAACAGAAAATGAATCAACTTCCTGTTTTAGGCGCGCTGCGAACCAGTTACATCATATTCTGTGACCACTGTGTATTGTGACCATAGGGGGCGGTGTTGCATAAACTGTTGCAGGTCACAGAATATGGTGTAACACCGGGTCCAATTGACCGAACCAGAACCAGCTTCCTCTGACCTTGTTTCACAAATAAAAATCTAAAAATATTCATCTCTAAACCTATAAAAACCTATTAAAATTTTAATCTCTAAAACTAAACCTAATGCGCAGCACCACAGGCGGTGGTGCGGGGTTGGTCAACCGCCCCACTGCTTTATAGTTTCGTTTTCGACGTGCCGCACATTTTTTTTTTCTCACTTTTGCAGTTTAATAATAATAACTAACAGTTTTGGGTTTCCTGTGACTTATTTGCTGTAAATGATAGGAGCATAATACAGTATATGCTCCCGATGTTTTGTTGGTCTTTTTTTGTAAATAATAAATTACTTGTTTTTTTTTTGCGGTTTTAGTTAGTTAATTATTCTTTGCATCTTGAGATCCTATGACATCATCAACTACTCGAGCTCTACTCGAGTATTATTATGTTAATGTCGAGTTTAAAAATTATGTACTCGTTCAACCCCTAGTTGGACCATGTAGACACAGGAAGTGACCAGGGGCCTCATGTACAAAAACTTGCGTGGACTTCTTACTGAAAAGTGACGTACGGTCAAATCCAGAAAACGGCGTACGCACAAAAAAATCCAGATGTATCAAACTGTGCGTACGCCGGAATCCACGCACATTGCTTTGTACATCACAATCAACGTGGAATTGAGCGCACATGAGAGAGTGGCAGACTCCGCCTTTGACACGCCTCCATATAAATATGCAAATTCATTTAAATATGTCTTGCACCAGAGGAATGTCGTCATTGCTCTATTGCAGGGGTGCTCATTAGGTAGATTGTGATCTACTGGTAGATCTCTGACGTAGTACTGGTAGATCCCAGCGTGACATTAAAAAAAATAATTGTCAGCCTATCAAACATCATGTCACTTGACATACAGGGCAGCCATTCACAACCCTCTTCTTTTGTGAATTGACGCTATATAAATAAACTGAATTGAATTGAATCTTAGAACATCTTTACTCAGCAAACACAACAGTTTTAGTCAAAATACTATAATTTTAAAGCCACAGTACTATAGTTCATAATTTCTTATCTGGCAACCCGACCAACATGAAAACTACAGCATTTTTCATGTAAACCAGCTTATTTTTTATTACCCCCACTAAACATTGAAAAATCACTAATGATTCCACAGGTAGTTTTCATGTAAACGGGGCCTTATACTGTAGTAGGTAGATCACTTTGACTTGATCATTTCAAAAGTTGCTCGCATGCTGAAAAAGTCTGAACACCCCTGCTCTATTGCAAATCATGTCGAAACGTGGAAAAAAGAGGAACTTCACGGACTGTGAACTGGAGACACTTCTGAGTGACGTAGAGAGGCACGGAAAAAAGTTTTGTTTAGCACGCGTAGGCAAGGGGGGTTCGAACGAACCACCCACTTTTAAACGAGAAGTTGACCAAGCTATACGAACATGCCTAGATAGGTCACTGGGAAATGCGTTTGCCTTCCATCCCAAACCTCATGAGTTCAATTCCCACATGGTACAACTTTTTTTTTTTTTTTATTCATTCCAGATTTAAAGAACACAAGAAAACTATTTAAAAAAACAACAAGAAATAAAACAATACATGAAATGAAAGGAAGCAGAAGATTTCTTGTTGTTTTGTAAATAGTTTTCTTGTGTTTTTTAAATCTGGAATGAATAAAAAAAAAAAAACGTTGTACCATGCGGGAATTGAACTCATGAGGTTTGGGACGGAAGGCGAACGCGCTTCCCAGTGACCTATCTAGGCATGTTAGTATAGCTTGGTCAACTTCTTATTTAAACGAACCGCACCTCATAAGGCCATTGTTGTCAATATTGTTGCCACTATTTTGCGCATGCTTTTGTATCCACTCATCTAATTGCGTCCATGTGGATGTAATAATTGTTAATCATGTGTGTTTGGTGGGAATAATAATTATTTTCACATCATGAACAGTTTCTCAGAATCACCTCTAAGTGTCGCCAATGGAACCAAAACCACAGAAACGTGCGTACGCCAGCCTTGGAGTTGGCGTGGGGCTGCGCACATTTCCACGTTCAGTTCTGTTTTGATACATACAGAGTTTTGCGTGGAAAATGGCGTACGCAAGGTTTTTGTGCGTACGCACCGTTGATACATGAGGCCCCTGAAGTGTCTGCAGTCACAATCCAGTTAAAAATCATGTAGTCACTGTGTTGAAATGATTTGTACGATGGTTAAATGGCACAGTCATCCACAAGAAGAATCTAATTCTGTACAAGACAATAATGTGAATGTTAAAGAATGTCTGGAAATAAAAAAAGACTAAATTGAGGTAGGACTACAAACAGAAGGCAGAACAAGTAAAACTTTACCTGTCGTCCCACTTCTTTGTGCAGCTGATGAGGTAAAGTGACACTTTCTTGATGTTGTCCAGAGCTCCGTCGCAGTACGAGTGAAGGAGGGGCAGTCTGGACTGAATGAGAGAACAGGACGCCTGCTCCACGACACTTTTATCATCGTTACTGCTGCTGAGCTCCGACTCAGACAAGATCAGGTCCACCAGGCTGACGAGCTCCTCTGAGCTCAGCCGTAGAACAAACTTCTCTGTTTTCTTCTGCACAAACCAAAACGCCACATGTCAGCTTCCACCTTATTCTTTACGACTGTGTTCTCCTTATAAAAGATTCAATTAGACGACGCGAGGAAAGAAGCAGGTTTTGATCATACTTGGAGGATCTTCTGGTCACGGCCTTGCCAGATACGAGGAATGTGGCTGCACGCCCACAGGAAGTCCAGAGCTGACGACGGATCGAGTCTGATAAGAGTGGCCAACAATTACAATCACGTTCAGTTGAGACAAACTGATCAAATGTTTTTTCTTTGAGCTCACGTACTTGTATTGTCTGTGCTTGCTGAGAAGAGCACTGACACACTGCAGCAGGGTGGACCAGTTGGACTGATGCGTGAGCAAAGCCAACAGATAAGGTCTGTAAGCCGGGGTGCCCCGAGCCTGAACCCACAGAAAAAGTCATCTTTATTTATAGAGCACAGTTCAAACAGATCAACTGTTGTCAAGCACACATCACTACATTTGTTACGCAGCACAAGGCGAGACTCCAACGTGCTTTACCTTGTTGAGGGAAAACAGCAGCTTCTGCTGAAGGTCTGAGCAAACAGAAGTGACCTCAGGGTCCAGGTGCTCCAGCCAGTCCACCAACAGACCACAGTTCAGGCCACATTTTGTTACCTCCGAGCTACAGCAACAAACAAACTGCAGGTCAGTATTTGTTGAGTTCAAACAGCCACGTCCAACATCTGCAGGGAGCTTGAGGAGCGTTCATGTAAATAATGGAGGAAAGCAGCAGCTACAAGGTTAGCGTTCAGAGTTAGACTAAATTTATTTCTGAAATAGAAACCCAGTGTTAGTTCCAAGGTCTTCATCAAGTTTTCAAGATGAGGCTCAAAACGCAAATCGACCAAAATTCCCAAGTAGTTGTCAGAATCGACAAGTAGGGAAACCACTCGAAGAGAAGATAGAAGGAAGGACTGCAGGCACCGACTTCCTGTTTGAAAACAACGTGCGTCCCTTTGGTTTGATCAGCGTTTGAGACGGAACAAATCTGACCGGATGATCAAAAGCAGATTGTAAAAGCTAGAAAACATCCAACTGTTTTAGCTCGACAGTAAACTACTGTGTTGGCGGCACAGCAACATAAGGAAGTGTCAGAAATGATACGACCTACAGATTGTAAAGAGGGTGGGTCCTAAGATTGAGCCTTGTGGTACACCAATGTTGGCAGTTAAATAACTAGAAGAAGTGCCATTATGTTGAACACATTGCATCCGATCTGAAAGATAGTTAGAAACCAACTGACAGTGTGGTCTGAGAAACTCATGTCTGAGAGCTTAAGGCATCAGGCGTCATGGTCTACAGCAGGGGCGTCAAACACTCACAAGAAGGGCCAAAATTAAAACCTTTTTCAAACTAAGGGCCAGTTTCAGACTCTACATTAACTCAAGTTAGATACCCAACATCTTTTCTTGGTTGCAGGTTCCTCAAAAAGAGTTTGACTGGTCTCCTGCTGCACTTTTGACATCATAATCAAAGATTACTGAAAAAATGAAAGTGAAAATACTGAAAAAATGAAAGTGAAAAAAGTATTTTATGTATAACATATCATCTTTAGGGGCCAGATAAGATATCAGCAAGGGTCACATTTGGCCCCCAGTCCTTGAGTTTGACATATGTGTTGTACACAACACATATGTCAAACGATGTCCTGCGATTTGCACAACGTGTGGATCTGACAGCATGAAGGTGAAAAAGCAAAGCAGAAACAAATCCAGTGACGGTTTACAAAAACTAGACCAGACAGATGTTTCAGTCCCGGCAACACCTGGTTGTCATCAGGTGAGCTGAGAGGGAAACAGAGCTGCAGCACTCACCTCTTCACGTCTACTTCCTTCTTCACTGCTCGCTCCTCGCTGTCCTGAAGGAGCAGGGATATCACCATGGCAACAGGGCTGGCGGTCCCCGTCTGGGTTCTGACCGTCATCAGAAGAGACAGCAGCTCCTCCACATACGCTGACTTCATCTCCATCAACCCTTGTAACACTGAAAAATGTTTTTAAATTTCACTATGAATTAGTCTCTTTTCATGCTTTGTCACAACAATGTTCTTTATTTTTATTTAAACCGTCCTTTATTACTAAACCTTTAAAGCTGCAGTCTGCAGTTTCTGTAGTGCAGTCTGTAACTTTTTTTTTCCATTTATAGATGGCCTCCCTTCACACCTTTTAGCCATCCACTCACTCCAATATATATATA
>JBBPBX010018653.1:0-13712 GCA_038048925.1 Garcialebias charrua | reverse complement strand
TTCACCCCGAGTTCCTTAGGGCTCTGGATGTTGTAGGGTTGTGTTGGCTTACGCGACTCTGCAATATCGCGTGGACATCGGGGGCAGTTCCCTTGGATTGGCAGACTGGGGTGGTGGTTCCCCTATTCAAAAAGGGGGACCGTAGGGTGTGTTCCAACTATAGGGGGATCACACTCTTAAGCCTCCCTGGTAAGGTCTATTCAGGGGTTCTGGAGAGGAGGGTCCGTCGGATAGTCGAACCTCGGATTCAGGAGGAGCAGTGTGGTTTTCGTCCTGGTCGTGGAACACTGGACCAGCTCTACACCCTCAGCAGGGTCCTGGAGGGTGCGTGGGAGTTTGCCCAACCAGTTTACATGTGCTTTGTGGACTTGGAGAAGGCATTCGACCGCGTCCCTCGGGGGGTTCTGTGGGGGGTACTCCGGGAGTATGGGGTACCAGGCCCTTTGATAAGGGCTGTTAGGTCCCTGTACGACCGGTGTCAGAGCTTGGTCCGCATTGCCGGCAGTAAGTCAGGCTCGTTTCCGGTGAGAGTTGGACTCCGCCAAGGTTGCCCTTTGTCACCGATTCTGTTCATAACTTTTATGGACAGAATTTCTAGGCGCAGCCAAGGTGTTGAGAGGATCCGTTTTGGTGACCTTAGAATCGCTTCTCTGTTTTTTGCAGATGATGTGGTCCTACTGGCTTCATCAGTTCGTGATTTACAACTTTCACTGGAGCGGTTTGCAGCCGAGTGTGATGCGGCCGGGATGAGGATCAGTTCCTCCAAATCCGAGGCCATGGTCTTGAGCCGGAAAAGGGTAGCATGCCCTCTCCGGGTCGGGGAGGAGGTCCTGCCCCAAGTGGAGGAGTTTAAGTATCTCGGGATCTTGTTCACGAATGAGGGAAAACTGGAGCGTGAGATCGATAGGCGGATAGGTGCAGCGTCCGCAGTGAAGCGGGCGCTGTACCGGTCTGTGGAGAACCGTTGGTTTAATTTCTTTAATGCAGCTGGAGCTCTTTGAGTTTGACCACAGGAAGTTTGTCCTGAATATCAGTTTTCTGTTTCTGTAAAACTCAACTGATAAAAGTACAAATCTGAATCAGTGTGGTATTGTAAACATTAGATTTTGTAACTGTATTAATGTAAACATTAGAGATTATATAACAGTATTAAAGGATCAGTATGCAAGTTATTTTTAAAACATATTTCTTCACTCTGCCACTATTTTATGATAGATAGATAGATGTTTGACAAGTAATCTCTGAAAAAACTATAGTCGTCTGGCGTCTCCCGGTGGTAATAAAAGCATTTATAAAAACCCACAGTGACCAGCCGTTAACCAGCCAATAAAAACAGTTTTTTGAACCAGCCAATAAAAACAGAGTTTTGTTCATGTGGGTGGGGTGTCGGCTTCACACAGCTCATCCCCCGCCTGCAGCGCTGGGAGGAGGAGGAGCTAAGGAGGCGGAGTTGCAGGTCAGCCAGAGAGCAAGGGGGAGGGAGCAGAAGGCTTTCCCTGTTCAAAATCGAATAATCATCTGACCTCCCATCACAATTTCTTGTTGACTCTGTTCCTGTGTCAAATAAGCACGAGATCCTGAACTGTTTCAATAAACATTTTGTTGCTTCTAGTTCATTATTTGACACAGTTACAAACGGAAAATCAGCCACTTTATCTAATAATCAAACTTCTACAAATCAAATCCCTCCTACAAGTCAACCATCTGTTAATCACACCTTCTCTTTTTCTCCGTTCTCAGTCAGTGAGGTAAATAAACTGTTAAATGATCTTGATCCTAAAAAATCTGCAGGTCCAGATGAACTTCCACCTTACTTTCTTAAGGCTGGCTGCTCATATCATCACAGTCCCTGTGACCCACATCTTTAATCTGTCCATAAGCCAAAACACCATTCCGGATGCTTGGAAAACAGCCTTTGTTCTTCCTTTGCTGAAGGGAGGTGACCCCACCTCATTGAACAATTATCGACCGATCTCTAAACTCTGCATCTTAGCCAAGGTTCAAGAAAAACTGATAAACTCTCAGATCAAAAACTATCTGGACTCATTTAACATCTTACCTCTTCATCAATCTGGTTTCAGGAAAAAACACAGCACAACAACTGCTTCTCTGAAGGTTCTGAATGATGTTGTTGAAGCATTGGATGCTAAGGACTATTGTGCTGCACTTTTCTTAGACCTGTCTAAAGCTTTTGACACTGTGGATCATAACATCCTGTGTCATAAGCTCTCAGAAATCGGTTTCTCTGATCACACCATCGGTTGGTTTTCTAACTATCTTTCCAATCGGAGGCAATGTGTTCAACATAACGGTACTTTTTCCAGCTATTTAACAGTTAAAAATGGTGTACCACAAGGCTCAGTTTTAGGACCCACTCTCTTTACAATCTACATAGCTAATGTAGGTCACTGCATCCCTGATGCATCCTTACATTTCTATGCTGATGATACAGTTGTTTATTGCCGAGCTAAAACAGTAGCTAAGGCTTTCCAGTTACTGCAATCCGCTTTTGACATCATCCAGTCAGATTTGTTCCGTCTCAAACTTGTCCTAAATGCTGATAAAACAAAAGGGATGTTTTTTTCAAATAGGAAGGCGGTTCCAGCAGATCCTCCTCTGATTTTATCTTCAAATGGTGTCCCTATTGAGTTTGTTGATTCCTATAAATATCTGGGTATCCTGATCGATTCACATCTCTCTTTTAAACTCCACGTGGAAAACCTAGTGAAGAAACTGAAAGTTAAACTGGGTTTCTTTTTCAGAAACAGATCATGTCTATCACTGAATGTTAGGAAACGCCTTGTGTCTGTGACTTTCCTTCCCTCCATTGATTACGGTGACATTCTCTACATGAATGCTCCTACAAGCACCCTGCGGATGTTGGATGTTGTCTATCATGGTGCACTAAGATTCATAACTGGTTGTGATTATCGTACCCACCACTGCACCCTGTATTCACTGGTTAATTGGACATCATTAACCTCACGCAGACTCTTCCACTGGTACATTTTCATCTTCAAATCACTTCTTGGTCTGCTGCCCTCATACATCTCCTCCTACATGTCTTTGCGTGAGTGCAGCTACAGCGTGCGCTCTCAGGACATGATTACCTGCAGTGTTCCGTCAGTGAGGACTGAACTTGGAAAAAGGGCCTTCTCCTACTCCGCTCCTGCTTCATGGAATATCTTACAAAAAGATCTGAAGCTCTCGAACTTGACTTCTCTAAATGGTTTTCAGAATCTGTTGGAATCCTGGCAAAAACCAATGCAGATTTGTTCCTGTCTTTGATTTTATACATCTACCTTATAATGTTTTGCTAGTTTTTTGATACTTTGTTAAAGGTTCAGTCTGCAGTTTCTGTAGAACTGCAGCACTTAGAAAAATTTTCAACAGGCAAAGCATTCTGATCCCTCCCCCTCAGAGCCATATGTGGCTCTGCCCCCTTGTGGTCTGTTGAATTTCAAATTCAAGCTCTGTTTTTATTGGCTGATTCAAATTCAAGCTCTGTTTTTATTGGCTGGTTACAAACTCTGTTTTTATTGGCTGGAAAATGGCGGGTCACCTTTTCTTTTTAGAAATGCTTATTTACCACCTGGAGAAGCAAGGGGACAATATTTTTTTTAATTTTTTTTCAGAGATTACCTGGCTAACATCAGTCTGTCAGGAGGTAGTGACAGAGTGAAGAAATATGTTCATAAAAAAAGCTACATACTGAAGCTTTAAAAAGGAAAATATATATATATTTTTTTTTTTCTCTCTCTTTTGTTTTCTATTGTTTATTGTTTGTTTGTTTATTGTTTAAGGAAATTCTACCATTGCTGTTCATTGTTCTTTAGTTTTAGCAGGTCGCTTTCGTAAATGAGCCCATGAGGTTCAAAAGATTTACCAGACTAAATAAAGGTTGAATGAAAAAATTTTCTAAGTGTTTTGGTCATACAGAAATCGCAGATTGCAGCTTTAATGTAAAAATTAGAGATTATAGAACAGTATTAATGTAAACATTAGAGATTATAGAACAGTATTAATGTAAACATTAGAGATTATAGAACAGTATTAATGTAAACATTAGAGATTATAGAACAGTATTAATGTAAACATTAGAGATTATAGAACAGTATTAATGTAAACATTAGAGATTATAGAACAGTATTAATGTAAACATTAGAGATTATAGAACAGTATTAATGTAAACATTAGAGATTATAGAACAGTATTAATGTAAACATTAGAGATTATAGAACAGTATTAATGTAAACATTAGAGATTATAGAACAGTATTAATGTAAACATTAGAGATTATAGAACAGTATTAATGTAAACATTAGAGATTATAGAACAGTATTAATGTAAACATTAGAGATTATAGAACAGTATTAATGTAAACATTAGAGATTATAGAACAGTATTAATGTAAACATGAGAGATTATAGAACAGTATTAATGTAAACATTAGAGATTATAGAACAGTATTAATGTAAACATTAGAGATTATAGAACAGTATTAATGTAAACATTAGAGATTATAGAACAGTATTAATGTAAACATTAGAGATTATAGAACAGTATTAATGTAAACATTAGAGATTATAGAACAGTATTAATGTAAACATTAGAGATTATAGAACAGTATTAATGTAAACATTAGAGATTATAGAACAGTATTAATGTAAACATTAGAGATTATAGAACAGTATTAATGTAAACATGAGAGATTATAGAACAGTATTAATGTAAACATGAGAGATTATAGAACAGTATTAATGTAAACATTAGAGTTTATAGAACAGTATTAATGTAAACATGAGAGATTATAGAACAGTATTAATGTAAACATTAGAGATTATAGAACAGTATTAATGTAAACATTAGAGATTATATAGCTGTATAAATGTAAACATTCCAGTGGTGTAGGTGTAGCTCCGTCCATCAGAGGTGTTCCTGTTGACTTTCAGGGAGTTGGCTCTGAGTCGTGTCCCTTCAGTGATGAGACGATGACGAGTCGGAACAGGCCTCAGTCTGGTCCTGGTGGTTCACCGGTTCAGACCCACGTTCTGTGGTTCTGCTCCGGTCCTTCAGACCAGCGAGGCCTTTTCAATTGAAGACATAGAGGCATTTGTCTGAGAAGGGTCGGCTCGATGAGTCAGAATTACCAGCGTGATTAGTACCATACCATTTCATTTATAGAGCACTTAAAACAGCGACAAGGCCAACCAAAGTGCTGCACAAACAAACAGGCAACACACAAAATGAAGTGCAAGAAATAGACATAAAAACATTGCAGATAATAAATAAAATGACAAAACACAGATCAGCTGGTGTTGAAAGCAACAGAATAGTAATGGGTCTTTAAACGGGATTTGAAAACCTAGAGGGAGCGGGCCTGTCTGACGAGCAGAGGTAACTCATTCCAGAGTCTTGGTCCTGCTACAGAGAACGCCCTGTCACCTCTGCATTTAAGACGAGTTCCTGGAACTGTTAAAAGTACCTGGTCCGCTGACCTTAAAGCACGTGGTGGGACATATGGCTGTAGCAAATCAGTGAGATAGGTGGGGGTGAGACTGTTCAGCGATTTGTAGACATACAGGAGAATTTTGAGCTGGATTTGAAGATGAACCAGTAGCCAGTGCAGGGAGGCCAAGACTGGTGTAATGTGCTCTCTTTTGCCTGTACTGGTTAAAAATCGGGCTGCTGCGTTCTGGACCAGATTAATCGAATGTCTTTGGTCCCCACACGTCTCGCCGGATGCTCTGATCCATCATGGCTAGGCCTGTCGCGATAAGTGATAATTATCTACCTTATTTTCATTTATCAGCTTTATCGTTTCTTCGTGTCTCTCTTTCTTCTGAAGACACTGGATGATAAGTATTAATGTGTTCTTCACTGACCTCTCCCTTTCTCTTTTCTCTTTAAAATCCATTTTAATTGTCCAAAATCGTGTTTTTTGGATCGTAAACAGCAGCTAAACTGAGAAGCTATGCTAAAAGGCCGACCTCGGGAAAACTGTCTTGTCAAAGCTCCAAAATTCACGGTTGAAACCCGTGCCGTTGTGTAAAAAGTTGTTTTTCTCTGCAAAAAGAAGCTGAGAACTTATTTACTGATTTTTTAAAATTAAAACCTTTGTGTGAAAAACGCTAAAGAGCTCAAATCACCAAACGTCCACCATTTTGAGAACCGAAGAGAGACAGCCCATGTGACGTCAAGGGGCCTCTCCCATTTTTCTTAGACGCTGCTCGCTCCCTCACTATCCATCCTTCTGTTCAAACAGTCTAATACTGCCATCCAGTGGTCAGAAAAAGGTAATAAACTCAAAACAAATTAAACAACATTTCTTCTTAAATTTGGCCAATATTATAGTTTATCGCAATAATTTCTGAGACAATTAAGTAAATTGTGTTATTGTGACAGGCCTAGTCATGGCTTGTTTCATTTCAGGACACAAAGTCCTGTATCCAGTCAGTCTGTTGACTGAGGATGTTGCTGGTCCTCTTCCTCTGCCACCATGTTCTGGTTCCCAGAATAAAACCCAAATGACACGTTCCTTCGTGGCTCTAACGACGAGTCGTCTGATTTAAATCTCTTCTGGGACTGGATGGAGGTCTGAAGATCTTGCCATTTGACATTGAGGGTGTTTGTTTCATCTTGTTGCGATTTTCCGTTGCTGTAGTTAAGTTGGTGCAGCTTCTACCAGTGTGCAGTAGGGGTGGGCGATATGGCTCAAAAATTATTTTGTGATATTTCAGAGCATTATCACGATAACGATAAATTTTGTGAAACAACAATAAAAAAAAGAAATCAATTTTATTTATTTGACAAAATTAACTTAACATGTTGCTTTGCAGTATTATATAAAAAAAAATTAAAACAAGGGGTAATTTTACTGAAATTACTTTATAAAGTATTCAGTCTCCAAGTATAAAATAAAAAAATAAAAATGATCTGTTATTTAGATTAAAAAAGTCTACACAAAATATAGATCAACAAAATCCACCACAAAAACTAAAGTGCAGGTGTAGTTTCCTAAAACAACTAAATAAAATGAAGCTTAAGATCTGTTGAGCATAAATGAAACCTACAACAAAATATATGTTGCCTTTAAATGAGCTATAACTTCCAGAACATGTAACAAGGTGATCAGGTTGAGCTGCGCGTGTTTGTACCGACAGTTTAAAACGGGGGAGACGCAGCTCAGAGGGGGGTGGGGGGACGAGCTGTCTGTACACTACCTGCAGTTTAGAGCTGGATGGAGAGAAGCTGACGCGCGTTGTTTGTTTTTAGCATTTTAGCTATAGTATTGTGCGTAACCAATTAGCGAGTGGAGGTGCGCAGTTCAGTTTGGTCTTTGAAGCGCTATGTTGTTACGGGGGCGGGGCACCCTGATGCATTACGTCATGAAATTAGCATACGTTATATAACTTTTTTGCCCGGGCAAGCTTTTTTTTACCGGTATTACCGTGAACAATATGATAATGGCCCAGCCCTAGTGTGCAGGGGGGTGGGGGGCATACTGCCAAATGTTGAATGGTGTTGATTGGTTTCTGCTGGATACCAGAACAGGAATCTATAGATTTAGGAGGCTGAGAGGGTACCAGTCTCCCGTGGACTCATCCAGTCTGTAGTGGGGAGGAGTTACCTTCTCCTCAGACTTCATGTAAGCAGCCCCCACTACCCAGCAGCAGCGTGATCAGTCGCTGATCAGTTCTAATAATCTGTAAAGACGCTGAATGGAAGCTGCCGATGAAACGTGATCTGATCACGTCTGCTCCTCTCTCAGGGCCTGCTACGGCGTTCTCAGGTTCATCATGGAGAGCGGCGCCAAGGGCTGCGAGGTCGTGGTTTCCGGCAAGCTGAGGGGTCAGAGGGCCAAGTCCATGAAGTTCGTGGACGGCCTGATGATCCACAGCGGAGACCCCGTCAACTACTACGTCGACACAGCCGTCCGCCACGTCCTGCTGAGGCAGGGTGAGTACCGCTCGCCGCCGCGACACGCCGCCACACCGTCCCGTCAGTGATGCTCACCTGTCGGCTCGTTCTCAGGTGTGCTGGGCATCAAGGTGAAGATCATGCTGCCCTGGGACCCCACCGGTAAGATTGGCCCCAAGAAGCCCCTGCCTGACCACGTCAGCATCGTGGAGCCAAAGGATGAGCAGGTGCCCAGCACCCCCGTGTCTGAGCAGAAGGGGGCCAAGCCAGATGTGCCCGCCATGCCCCAGGGAGCACCTGTACCCACCGCTTAGAAGGGTAAGACCTGCTGGGGCCCACATCTGGCTCAGAGGTCAGAATGTTACACCCGGGGTGGGAACCAGGAACCATTAAAAAACTTAAATTAAAGTTGGTTGAGTTTCTGTTGGTCGGTCATGTCCCTTCAGTGATGAGACGATGACGAGTCGGAACAGGCCTCAGTCTGGTTCTGGTGGTTCACCGGTTCAGACCCACGTTCTGTGGTTCTGCTCCGGTTCTTCAGACCAGCGAGGCCTTTTCAGTTGAAGACATCGAGGCATTTGTCTGAGAAGGGTCGGCTCCGAGCCACAAACAGAACTGTTCACAAGAATTCTTCACCAGGTTTAACTCTTGTCTTTGTGTCCCGCAGGTTCTCCGCTGTTCTCCTGGACGGACTGAAGAGCTCGAGATTTTTCTGTACAAAAACAATAAAATCTGGAAAACACACCAAATGTGTCGTTTATTTAATCCTCGGCCTAAAAAATACAAATAAAGCTGGATTTTTTTTTATTTTTTACTAAACAGAAGCAGCAACAGAGTCTGCATTTGTCATTCTGGTACATGTGGTGGAACGAAATTATGTACCCAGGGTCCCAGTTACATCCAAAAACAAAATGTAAAAGAAAAACAGTAATAACATCTAAGATATGAAACACATCTACCGTAAATATAAACTATGGCAGGGGTCACCAACCTTTTTGAAACTGAGAGCTACTTCGTGGGTACGGAGTCATACAAAGGGCGCCAGTTTGATAAACTTCGGAAATAAAGCGTAAATTGGAAAAAATGTACAATAAACATTTTTTAGATGGACATTTTAAAATCCGTGTATATATAAATACAAAAAAAGAAACTCAATAAAATGAAATTTTAAATGCAGCTTAGTGAGTTGTGCTATTTTTAGAACGGGTCCGAGGGCACCTCAAATGGTCCTTGGGGGTGCCCGCGGGCACCGTGTTGGTCACTCCTGCATTATGCACTATAAACTACGCTGAACCATCAGAAATGAAGATCACCACTGATCCAAAATCCCTCCTGTAGCATTTTAATCTAACATGTTCACCTCAGATTAAATTTCATTCAACCTTTATTTCTACAGGTTAATCCCATTGAGCCTCGAGGACTACTTTACAAGAGAGACCTGGTTTAACAAAGAACGATGACAACAGCAACTTGGACAATCAACAATAGGCATACAGATTATTATTTTTTTACAAGTTTTAAAAATGTCAGAATGGCAAAACAGATATAAAGCAAATGTAGAAAATCAAAAACAAGCATGTCTGCATTGGTTTTTGCCAGGATTCCAACAAAGCCATTTAGAGAGGTCAAGAGCTAAGATATTTTTTGTAAGATATTCCAGGAAGCAGGTGTCGTAAAGAAATAAATGAAGTGACTGAAGCACTAAAACCATAGATATACGGAAGGATCTGTGTTCGGATATTCCCGGAAATGGCCCGCAATGATCCTTAAAAAATCCCAAAATCTGGATACTTATCTTTGGCAGATCCAAAATAAATGTGGCTCTTATTTGTCATGGGCCTGCCAAAGATAAGTATCCGGATTTTGGGATCTTGGGATTTTTTAAGGATCATTGCGGTCCATTTCCGGGAATATCCGGAAATATAAGTATATGTAAAGGATACGGAGATATACTACATCAGATCTTACCGTATACCCAGACAGCATTTACATTTGGGCCGGATCCGTTTACAAGTCGCCAGATCCGCATAACAGTCAGATGCGGTTTACACCTCTGAGCCAACTCCTTACCGGGCTCGTTTACAAGTCGCCAGATCCGCATAACAGTCAGAGACGGCGTGGTGTTGTGTGCCAGTTCCACCCCGATTCTGAGATAATGAGCTGCAGCTGGGTGTGGTTCTGATCCGGTTTTTGCCTGCAGACCGAATGCGCCAGCCTCACAGAGGTTTACAAACTGACATCTGGCTCTGATCTGGTCCCAGACTGCAAGCCAACTGCGCCTTCCTTATTTTTGAAAGCAACAGACGCAGCACTAAACAGGAAAAGGAACGAGCACAACTTCCGTATTTACAGAATAAAATCACCACGGGCGGACTAATCCTAGCTCTATACGGATTTATTTGTACAAAAAAGCTGTCAAACTATCATTTATGACTATTCTATGACTAAACTATTATATTTAAGACTATGACTACACCTAATAACGCAATACAAGAAATAAATAAATAAAAAGTATTTTATTCTGAAATGTAAACATCACTTCCTGTTGCTCAAACCATGTCCTGTCGCTTATTTACGAGAGAAGATCAAGGCAGCCTGTTGTTCTCCTTCTTCCACCGAATGAATTGTTTTGTTCTGACTTCATTATTTATCACTTGATTTATCGCGCAATCTCGCAATTCCCACGCATGCGTCTTGGAGCGGCGCATCCATGCGGACCTGAGCTGAGCGGAGGCAGTGGACTTTCGCATGCTTGTGGTAAGTGTATTTAAATGTATTATGAAATAAACCTCAAACAGAACGGAATTATAGGGCTTTATCTTTGCAGTGTACTCTACGAAAAAGGCAAACAGTTGGTTTTAATCATTATCTTTAGTAAGGCGGGTTAACATCGACTTTCCCCACTTATGCTAACCCCGGCGCTAACATTAGTTTCTGACAACAATGTATTAAAATGTAATATGAAAGAAACTTCAAACTGAGTAAAACGGAATTGTAGGGCTTTATCTTTGCAGTGTAGTGTTGCATGACTTGATAGTTTCCCCCGCGCCGTCGATTTGTGAGTTTCTTTCTTTTAGCAGTTAGCGATTAGCTATTAGCATTTCACAGTTAGCATTAGTAGTAGGCCCTAAACTAAAACAAAATAAAGTAAGTAATCATTAACATATTACCAGCCATTTTTCTGCGGGACTTACAATAGGGGCCATAGCAACTTTTTTATTTTTTATTTATTTTTTTGCAAAATTTTATGCCTGTACTCTGTAGTGGAAAACAAAAGCTAATCGGTCCATTCAACTTGAATGTAAAAACAAGTAGCTGATTGCTCGAACCAACTACGGCATGTATACATCTGTTGGTTTGATAAAAAAACAAACTATTCATCACACAGTAATAGTTCACTTTATGCTAAACTGTTAGTTTTGTTCTTCCTCTTATGTTTGTAATTGCTAGTGCTTTTCAAACAAAGTATCTAGTTAAATTGTTTTGATAATCTAATGAGAAAAAAGGTATGTATTTGTAATTTTGTAATGTTTTTCCATTACAATGTTTGTTTTTATATGTTAAACTGAAATAAAGGTTTTTATGCAATAATAGAGAACTATAATAGATTTCACTGTTGTATCAAATCCAGGATGCAATTTTAAGTGCTGACTATGTGCATAATTTACAGGTTACTTATAATAAGTAAAGCCAATCAATCACAGATACACGTACTTGTACTTAACCAAAAACATTAAATGTACTTTTTTTTTTTTTTTAAAAGATCTCCCACATGTCCCTGTCACAACTTTTTCACACGGACTTGTCAGGTAACATCTGTATATTTTTGCATTTACATACTGTATGCACACACATTTTTCAGTATTTTATTGGTTTTCCCCTTTCATTTTTCTGTCAATTTACCAGTTTGTCTTGAAAATAAAGACCAAGAGCTGCTGGATCCAGGTGTACATAAAGAAGAAGTGAGACCACTCTCTAAACAGGTAAATGTTAATCAGTTTAGATAAAGCCAATCAATCACTGATGCAGCATGTACTTTGTGTATTTTGAGAATCACAGGTTTACACTATATATCCATCCTAATACACATTGCTGCTTTTATCATTTACTTTGTCATGAAATGAAGACCCTCTTTATCCTGTTTCATTTACTGTGAGGAAACAAACTAACATATAAATGTGTGTGTGTGTTCATAATTCTTTTAACCTTCATTATTATTTGCAAATATAAATGAAATATTCTTCTTTTCCAGTAATGCGGGACACAATTTGAAGTGCTGGCCATGCGCTTGATTTGCATGTTACTTTTAGGTAAGTGAAGTTGATTAGTCAGATGTCACAACATGTACTTGTACCTAACCTAAAAGAATAAAGTGCATATATATGTGTGTGTGTGTGTTTTTTTTTTTTCTTTCAGTATTTAATTGGTTTGTTCCTTGGACGTTTCTGTCAATTTACCAACTTGTCTTGGAGAAAAAAGACCAAGAGCTGCTGGATCCAGTTGTACATAAAGACATATCCCTGAGCCACTCCCTGAACAGGTAAGTGTTGACTAGATCAGGTAAAGTCAATCAATCATATATGCTAAAAAATGTATTTGTACTTTAAGAGTAAATGTACTTTTGTTTTAAAGGTCTCCCACCTACCTGCTCCAACATTTTCCTCTGGACCTGTTGTCAGGTATAATCTGTAAATTTTAACATTTAAATACTGTATACACACACATTTCAGTACTACATTGTCTTTTTTTTCCCCTTGGCTAGTCTGGGAGAAAAATACCTAAAGCTTCTGGATCCAGTTGTACACAAAGAAGTACCTGTGAGGCCAACCCTGTAATGGGTAAGTGCTGACTACTTTAGTTTTTTTTTCTTCATTGTTTGGTATGTTCATTGTTATGGAAGATCAAAACTGACATAATTAGAAGTAAAAGCATGTACTGTATATGGACTGATAAATTAATAAATACACAAAAAATGCACCAATTAAATTACAAAGGAGAAATTTACTTCATGTTATATAATTTCATCCATCCATCCATCCATTTTCTTCCGCTTATCCGGGGTCGGGTCGCGGGGGTAGCAGCCTAAGTAGGGAGGCCCAGACTTCCCTCTCCCCAGCCACTTGGAGCAGCTCCTCTGGGGGAATCCCAAGGCGTTCCCAGGCCAGCCGAGAAACATAGTCCCTCCAGCGTATCCTGGGTCTTCCTCTGGGTCTCCTCCCGGTGGGACATGCCCGGAACACCTCACCAGGGAGGCGTCCGCTTGTATCCTCCGCTTGTATCCGAGATCTCGTTCTTTCGGTCATAACCCAGAGCTCACGACCATAGATGAGGGTGGGAACGTAGATCGATCGGTAAATTGAGAGCTTTGCCTTTTGACTCAGCTCTCTCTTCACCACGGCAGACCGGTACAGCACCCGCTTCACTGCGGACGCTGCACCTATCCGTCTATCGATCTCACGCTCCAGTTTTCCCTCATTCGTGAACAAGATCCCGAGATACTTAAACTCCTCCACTTGGGGCACACCTTGGCTGCGCCTAGAAATTCTGTCCATAAAAGTTATGAACAGAATCGGTGACAAAGGTCAACCTTTTTATTTTCCAGGTTAGTTCCAATAAATTATATATTTCTGCTTATAATTATAATACATTTTACTGTATTTTTAAAATATATATTTTTGTTTTTCTTGTAGATGCATTTGTGCCTTTTAATGTTTATATTCAATTATTGTTTATATTTTTTTCCCACAAGTTTTTCTTTTTTAAATGGGTCTTGCATTTCTATGTCTCCTGTT
>JBBPBX010018652.1:0-45354 GCA_038048925.1 Garcialebias charrua | reverse complement strand
TGAAATGAGTTTTCTCCGCAGGGTGTCTGGACTCTCCCTTAGAGATAGGGTGAGAAGCTCAGTCATCCGGGAGGGACTCGGAGTAGAGCCGCTGCTTCTCCACATCGAGAGGAGCCAGTTGAGGTGGCTCGGGCATCTGGTTAGGATGCCTCCTGGACGCCTCCCTGGTGAGGTGTTCCGGGCATGTCCCACCGGGAGGAGACCCAGAGGAAGACCCAGGACACGCTGGAGGGACTATGTTTCTCGGCTGGCCTGGGAACGCCTTGGGATTCCCCCGGAGGAGCTGCTCCAAGTGGCTGGGGAGAGGGAAGTCTGGGCCTCCCTACTTAGGTTTCTACCCCCGCGACCCGACCCCGGATAAGCGGAAGAAGATGGATGGATGGATGGATGGATGGGCTTCTCTGGCTTCTTTCTGAACTATACACACTCCATATGCTGCACTGTGCTCTCCTCCACAGTTGCAGCATTTTAACTTTGAGTCTTTCTCACACTTCTCATACTCATGTGGACCCCCACATCTTGCACACTGTAGCGTGTGAAGAAGGAGAGACAAACTGATTTCCAAGCAGTCGACTTTAATCCTTCGAGCGCCAAAACCAGAAAACAGAATGAATCAATTTACACACGAACATTTCTTCTTCTCTTCACCTGGGGAACACCTCGCTGGCTCCTCCTACTGGGTGAGAGAGAGATGAGGCAATTTACCTTACTAATACACCACACAGCCCCCCCCCCCGAACACCCAGAAGGGCAAATACAACACATATCAGTCTCTCACAGGGGGCCTAATCAACCTGCCGAACCGACTGCGTCGGCTCACGGGTGGAGAAACAGCTGGCACCCGTAAAGGAATAACATTTTGTTCCACAGGTGGAGGAACACAGTTGGGGGGAGAAAACAAAAAGTGGGGCCGAGCAGGAGGGCGGCCGCGTCTAGGAACCTGAGCCGGCAACACATCTTCATCAGCCAAAACATAGGCTGGCTTCAGGCTGTCCACTGTAACCAGCTCCCTACGCCCACCCATGTCTAAAACAAAACCTTTCGCACCTCTTTCGAGCACCCGAAACGGCCCGTCATACAGAGGTTGGAGGGGCGAACGGTGGGCGTCACGCCGCACAAAAACAAAACGGGCAGACTGGAGTGCAGTGGGTACAAACGCCTGCGGGAAAGAATGGTGCACAGGACCCGGACCCAAAAAACTACTCTGCGGATAGGGGTCCACCGCTGCGGGGAAACGTGGAGCGGCAGCGTCTTAACAAAAACTCCCCTGGAATTCGTAAAGGCTGACCAAAAACCAACTCAGCTGATGAAGCGTTGTGGTCCTCCTTAGGAGCTGATCGCAACCCAAGCAGCACCCACGGCAAGTGATCTACCCAGCCACCATCTGTAAGCGCAGCACGCAATGCCGCCTTAAGTGACCGATGGAAACGTTCAACCAACCCGTTAGCCTGAGGGTGGTAGGTGGTAGTGCGATACACCTGCACCCCCAAGGAGCACGCCATCTCAGACCAGAGCCTGGGGACCTCTGTCCGAAGTGATGTCCGAGGGCACCCCAAAACGGGCAACCCGAGTAGCAAGGAATGCACCAGCCACGTTGGAGGTAGCTATGGAAGAAAGAGGGACGACCTCCGGCCACCTGGTCGTGCGGTCGACCACTGTAAGCAGGTATGTGAAACCCCATGACAGAGGCAGGGGACCAACTAAGTCCACATACACGTGGTCAAAACGCTTGGCTGGAATAGGAAATGGTTCCAGTGGTGCTTTTGTGTGCCAGTGCACCTTGGCACACTGACAGGCCAAGCAAGCCGCTGCCCAACTCCTCACCCCTCTGCGTAAACCAGGCCACACAAAACGTACGCTGACTAGTTTCACAGACGCACGCACACCCTGGTGCAAGAGAGAGTGAACAGAGTCAAAAATACGACGGCGCCAACCTTATGGAACCACTGGGCGTGTCCGGCCTGTGGAAACGTCACACAGGATCAAAGGACCGCCCTCTCCCAATTTGACCTCCTCTAGCTTAAGACCTGAAACGTCGGCAGGAAGGGCAGTGATATCAGCGTCTCCAGGTTGGTCAGTGGCCATGGCAGAAAAATCCACCCCGAGGAGCACAGGACAAACGAGTACACGTGACAGGCAGTCTGCCACCGAGTTGGATTTTCCGGCCACATGGCGGACGTCAGTCGTAAACTCTGAAATGGCCGCCAAGTGCCGTTGCTGACGTGCTGACCAGGGCTCCGAAACTTTAGACATGGCAAACGTGAGTGGTTTGTGGTCCACATAAGCCGTAAACGAACGACCCTCCAGCAAAAAAACGAAAATGCAGCATAGCTAAAATAAGTGCCAACATCTCGCGGTCAAAAACCCTGTACTTACGCTCACAGTCCCGCTATTTTTATGTTAGGCTGATTGGTGACTCTAAATTGACCCTAGGTGTGAGTGAGAGAGTGGATGGTTGTTTGGTGTGAGTGAGACAGGTCCCTCTTGTAAATGAGTCCCCGTGACTCAACGAGGCTAGCCTGTATAAATAAAGGTTGAATGAATGAATGAATTTTTGGCTGAAAAACGCCAACAGCTGCCATGCATCACCGACACGCTGCTCTACAACAGCCCCCATAGCTATATCTAAAGCATCAGTTGTTAGTGCAATCGGGGCCTCTGAATCTGGATGGGCTAGCCAACGCGGACTTAGCACCATCAAAAGCAGTGATTCGGTCCGGGGTCCAGACCACTGTGTCAGTCGCCTTCCTCGAGCGCAGGGCCTCATAAAGAGGCTGCAGGAGATGGGCTGCGTTAGGAATGAACCTGTTGTAAAAGTTCACCATGCCCAAAAACTCTTGCAACTTTTTCACCACCAGAGGATGTGGAAACTCTGCCACCACCTGCACCTTGGCAGGCAATAGAACTGCACCCTGCGCGGAAATACGATGACCTAATAAATCAATCACCGGCAAACCAAACTGGCACTTGACCGGATTAATGATCAAGCCATGTGCATCCAAGCGCTGAAAAACTTCTCTCAGGTGCGACAGGTACTCTTCGGTAGACGAGCTGGCCACCAAAATGTCGTCCAGATAGACAAATACAAAATTGAGGCCCCGCAACACGGAGTCTATCAAACTTTGAAAAGTCTGTGCTGTCCCCTTTAGTCCAAACGGCATGCGGAGGAACTCAAAAAGCCCAAAGGGGGTGATGACTGCAGTTTTACGTACATCGCTGGACTGCACTGGAACATGATGGTAGCCGCGCACCAGATCCACCTTAGAAAAATTGGAAGCACCCGACAACCGAACAGAAAAGTCCTGAATGTACGGAAAGGGGTAGCAATCAGGTGTCGTCACGTCATTTAAACGGCGAAAATCGCCATATGGGCGCCACGACCCATCTGCTTTTGGTACCATGTGGAGGGGGGAGGCCCATGGGCTGTTAGAGCGTCTCACAATACCCAACTTCTCCATGGTACCAAACTCCTCTTTAGCTATGGCCAGTTTAACAGCGTCATGGCAGCGTGCACGTGCAAAAACAGGCGGTCCCGTAGTAGGGATGAAATGCTCAACCCCGTGTTTAGTTTCAGAAGAAGAAAAAGCAGGTGTTAGAGCTTAGAGGGGAATTCTGCCAGCAAACCTTGAAAAACATCACCTGAAACTAAAACATTAGCATGAGTTAGCGGCCCAGCCCCCCCAGACACACATGGGAAAGTGGCAAAAGTTACAGCGTCAATAAGTCTGCGGTTAGCAACATCTAACTAACAGACCATGAGCACATAAAAAATCTGCACCAATAATAGGAACAGTCACTGAGGTAACAACAAAGTCCCATTCGAACTCACGTCCATGGAAATAAACTGTTGTCCGTCTAGTTCCAAAAGTTCAGATCGAAGAACCGTTAGCTGCAGTTAGCAGCGGGCCACTTCCTTGGCCTGCTAAGTCAGGCCCAACAGGGTGGACCAAACTCTTCTGGGAACCAGAGTCAACCAAAAAACGACGTCCTGACAGGGAGTCTGTGACGTAGAGCAGTTCACCTTGCTCGCCAGCGCCCACAGCTGCTACTGAGCGCCGGTTTCTTCATTTCCCGACACCCCGAATGTGCACGGCGGGATGCAACGCTTGGCCTTGTTGCCAAACCTCCGGTGGTAGAAACACAAAGAGCTCCCACGACGAGTCCGCACGCCAACAGCTGAAACCACCGCCGGCTCCTCCGTCTTCGTCTGCTGGGGTTCCACAGACGTATTCTGCACAACGAACCGTCTGGTAGCCAGCAGGACCCGGTCGGCTTCCTCCGCCAAGCCCCGGTAATCACAGGTAGATAAACAAGGGGAATTAGCCAGGGCCGCCCTCGCCTGCGGTGGAAGCTGGCGTAGGAAAAAGTGTGGGAACAGGAAACCCCCCTCGTCTGAGTCAATAGCGATAGCATTTTGTCCATCATGTCCACGGCCGTGCCGTCACCCAAACCAGGCAGGGATAGTAGTTTATCAGCCCGTTCAGTCGAAGACAAAATGTGCCTTCGAAGCAGAAACTGTTTGAGGGCGTCATATTTTCCCGCGCGTGGTGGGTTTCGCAGCAGCGGCATGGCTCTGCGGGTGGACGGCTGATCCAGTGCCGACATGACCAAGAAGTACCTGGCTTCATCTGCGTTCACGCCTCGGAGATGGAAGAGTGCCTCGATGTGCTAGAACCATACCGGGTCGCTTCGCCAGAACTCCGGGAGCTGCGGCGGAGGCAAAGTTGGCTGGGGTCGTGTGTAACCGCTGGGAAGACGCCGCAGTGGCCGGGTCCGAAGAAGAAACAACATCCTCGTTTGATTCTGACATATTTCACGTCGCAGGTCACCAATGTAACGTGTGAAGAAGGAGAGACAAACTGATTTCCAAGCAGTCGACTTTAATCCTTTGAGCGCCAAAACCAGAAAACAGAATGAATTCACACACGAACATTTCTTCTTCTCTTCACCTGGGGAACACCTGGGGAGCACCTCGCTGGCTCCTCCTACTGGGTGAGAGAGAGATGAGGCAATTTACCTTACTAATACACCACACAACCTCATTTTCCCTTTACATTCCTTTGCTATGTGTCCCATTCTTTGGCAAATAAAACATCTGAGAGGGTTTGGTATGTATTCTCTGACTCGGTAATTTACAAATCCCCTCTGCACACATTCTGCTATTGTGTTCTCAAACTGTAAGATAATAGACATTGTTTCTTTGATTATTCCATCTTTTATACTTGTAATCCTTTTTGCTTCTGTTACTTTGCCTCCTCTAATTTCATGTTTTATTTCCTCGGGTGTCATTTTTACAGGAACTCCTGATATTACTTGTCATGAACGACTGCTTCTGTGAAGAACAGGCGGTGGACTCACAAGGTAGCTTGGCGAACTCAGCTTTATTGAACAGCTAACAGCAGGACATGTTAATGTCTTGTGTCACTCTTAGTTCACAACTAAACACCCACACTGCGCATGCTCAGTCTATACTAGCTACGGCAACCCAACTGGAACATATCACCACATCTCCCCCTTTTAACAGGAAACACACATGTGTATATAACATCCGAACACTAGGACGTTGGGGTAGACTGCCCTCGGTCCACAGCAACGTAGGGATTACTCTGCCCTCGATAGTTGCTGTTCCTATTAATTCGGTGAACAACTAAACATTTTCCTAGTTACTATTTACCCACACTTCAGAACTCTATGTTTCACCCTTATACCTAGAAACTACACAGGTCTATGTTTCACACTTATACATACAAACTACACAGGTCTATGTTTCACACTTATACATACAAACTACACAGGTCAACTTCACTTTATCTTTTTTTTTATTTTTTATTAGTCATTAAGTGTCTCTGTACCTCAGAGGAATTCTGATTTCCCTTCCCCTGGAAGTCACCTGTGAACCTTGTGGAGTTGAGTTGAGTGCTCCACCTCTGTCTCTGTTCAGGAGTTCTGGTTGCAGAATCAGCACTGTCTTCAGGTGGAAAGCTACTGTTCAGTGTCACTGGAGAATCAGGTGGTTGTAGCTGATCTGGTTGATCTGTGGGAAGTGGGACAGCTTGCAGATGTCTCCGGTTCCGTCTTAATACAGCTCCATTCTCCGTTTCCACCATATACGACCTTGGCTCATGGCATTTGCCGATGACCTTTGCTGGGGTTTTCCAACTCTTTTCACCATCCAATTTTATCCTGACGTCTTGTCCTGGTTGTAGTGCAGGAAGTGGTTGTGCAGAATGATGGCGATCATGGAAGAACCTGTAGGTTTCCTTTGTCTGTCTGTCCTTTTGTTGAATCACATGTCTGTCCACTGGAGCAGCTTTCAACTTGCTCTCCAGCATTGGAAGTGTGGTTCTGATTTCTCTTCCCGTCATCAATAGTGCAGGGCTCACACCTGTAGCTGCACTAGGTGTTGCTCTGTAGCACATCAGGGCCAAATGGGGGTCAGGCTGCTTCAAAATGTTCTTTGCAGTCTGAACCGCTCGTTCGGCAGCACCGTTCGCCAGCACCGTTTGCCTGAGGGTAGTGGGAGCTGGAAGTTGCATGCACAAATCCATACTCTCTGGAAAAGTCCTGGAAGTCACTGGATGTAAATTGAGTTGCATTATCACTCATCAGTTCCAGTGGAATTCCCCACCTCACGAACATGCTCTTGAGTCGACTAATGACTTCACGACTCGATATGGAAGACAAACGAACTATTTCAATGTCTCTGGAATAATAGTCCGTTACAATGAGATAGTTCTTACTCTCATGCTCGCACAGATCTGCTGCTATGCGTTGCCAGGGCCCTCCTGGTAGAGTAGAAGTCAGGAGAGGTTCGTGCCTCTGTGTTGGTTTGTGTTCAATGCAGAATTTGCATGTTGACACAATCTGTTTAATCTCAGCACTGATGCTCAGCCACCACACTGCCATCCTGGCGCGTGCTCGGCACCGTGTTAGTCCTTGATGTCCTTTGTGTATCTCTGACAGCACCTCAGCTCTCTGCGTAGAAGGAATGACCAGCCGGTCCTCGAATAACACCAAACCATCAGCTTCTGAGAGATGTGCTCGTGCTGATTGGTAACGATGAAGAGATTAGTTCATTGCTGTTCTTGGCGGCCATCCGTTCCTGATGAACTTTATAATCTGCTGCAGTTCGTGATCATGCTGAGTTGCCTCACGGATCCTTGAGAGTCTTTGGGATGAGACTGGTGCATTCAACATAACTGATTCAACATGTGCTTGTACAATGTGATCTGTGGTCTCATCACTCACGTGTCTCTGTAGCCTCCTGGATAGGGTGTCGGCTACTACCAACTGTTTGCCTGGAACGTGCTCTGCTTCCACGTTGAATCTTAAAAGCCGCATCAGGAGTCTCTGGCACCTTGGAGGGGCTTTGTCCAGGTCATAAGTGTTTATGAGTGGTACAAGTGGTTTGTGGTCTGTTTGCAGAACGAAACTGTCCATTCCCTGAACGTAGCGTGCAAATCGCTCACACGCCCACACACCTGCTAAACACTCCTTTTCGATTTGAGAGTATCTTCTCTCAGCATCAGACAGCGTGCGGGAGCAGAATGCCACGGGCTTTAATCCATCCTCGTGTTCTTGTAGTAGAGCTGCTCCTAAGCCGTAGCTGCTTGCATCTGCGCTGATAACAGTTTTTCTACTTGCATCATAATATGCAAGAGCTGGGGCTGACACCAACATGGCTTTAACAGCTTTAAACGCCTGTTCTTGTGTGTCGTCCCATACCCACTTGTTCTCTCGTCGTAGCAGACTGGTGATCGGGTGTAGCTTGGTGGAGAGGTCTGGCAGGAATCTCCCCACATAGTTAATCAGGCCCAGGACCTGACGGAGCTCCTCCACATTTGTGGGACTCTGCATCTTTGTGATGGCTTCCACTTTCGTCGGGCCTGGTTTTATTCCTTCACCGCTGAAGATGTGACCGAAGTAACGAGTTTCTGCTTTGCTGAAATGACACTTTGCTTTGTTCAGCTTTAAGCCGCTGTTTTTGATTGTTTTCAAAACTGCATTCAGGTGGTTGTCATGTTCCTCTTTAGTCTGTCCATAAACAAGAATGTCATCCATGACTACGACAACACCTTCATGGTCACTTAACAGTGTGGACAACTGTCTTTGAAAGATTTCTGGGGCTGACGTGATTCCAAATGGTAGCCGCTTATAACAGAATCTACCACTGGGGGTTATAAATGTTGTCAGTTTTCTGCTCTCTGCATCCAGAGGGATCTGCCAGAAACCACATGACGCGTCTAAGGTTGAAAACACCTTAGCTCCTGCCAGCTTTGGGGCAATGTCCTCCAAAGTTGGTAAAATGTAACGCTCTCTTTTCACTGCTTTGTTTAAGCGTTTTAGATCCACACAAATTCTTACTTGGCCACTGTTTTTCTTTTCAAAAGGAACCATTGGGGCGCACCAATCAGTAGGCTCAGTAACCTCTTCTATGACGTCCATTCTTTTCAGTTCTGCCTCAACCTTAGAAAGGAGAGGAAATGGGACACGTTGTGACGTTGTCAGGCTGTAGGGCTCTGCATCTGGGTCGCATTTTAGCAGGCCTATTTCTCCAAAAACATCCTCTAAGAGGTCTGTATTAATATTATTAATTCTCCTGACTAAACCCATCTTCCTAGCTACACTACCTCCCAAGTCGCATATCTTTTTGCTCCTTCCCTCCCTAAGTTTTTCCTCCTCCCTGCTTGCTTTTTTTGTCTCGTCTGACTCTTCAGTGCTCACTCGAACCAATTTGCGATGGATTTAATAAATTGGGCTGTTTCTTCAATAGATAAGATTTTTTCCACGAAGCGGACCGTGCCAGGAGAAGCGGTCTGCCCCTCTGACACACACGCGGTTGGATACATGATGGACTCATGGGGACAGTGGCAGCCTATGTGTATGACCGTGTTGACTGTCGAAGACGTGGAAGATTTGTGGATTATTGGCCTATTGGTAGCAGCTGCTCTGTTTTTTGGCGTCGGCGGAGCTGTCTGTTACCTGAAGCTGAGGAGAGCTTCGGCGGCTATCAGCGCGCTGGCGAAACTCCCTGATCAGCAAGATTCTCTGATCCGAGCCGTGAGCTCCTCATCCCAGCTGTTGTATGAGCTCAATCGCACGTTGGGAGCGGCGGACTGCCGCGGACCTGCTGGGCGCTTTGGAACTCGTTTGCAGCCGCCCGGGCTCCATCAGGGCACGGATGGGGGTTCATAGAATCGGAACCTCATATGATTTGGAATTTTGGCCCTGAAACAGCGTCTGGACTTGGAAGGCTGCAGTGAAAAAGAACATTGTGGTCTGAATTGGAACAAACAAAGAGACTATCTAATCTGGTTTCTGCACATGTCCTTGAAAAGAGGCCTGTTTGGAAACTTTTCTCCTGGAGCGTAGAGCTGGAGTGTCACTGCTGACCTCACCCGCCCTCCCCCCCCCAGAGATCTCTGTGTGTGCCTCGGATAACGCCCAGCTGCACAACTGCTGAACTGTGTTCTATGAAGTTACTCGCAGACTCTATATCTCCTTGCATGTCGTCAAAACTGCAACAATGTCTCGTGTGGTTGTGCTTCTGCTGATAGAGTTTTTGGGACTTTATCATGGAGTGTCTTCAGGCAATCTTTGATAAATTCTTTTTTTGAATATCACAAATGATACCTATTGTGTTTTTCCTTTTTCCATATCTGTTTTGCTCTCATTCAGGATGGATGAGAGATGGCCGCGCTGACGAACATACATATGTTTTGAATATATATGTTTTGAATTGCTGCAGCTTAACATTCTCTACCCCTCCTCTGGATGACTGTGTTTACATGATCACGTTGTATTGGTTTACTGGTGCAATGTTAATAAAAAATCTCTTATTCTGTTGTTCCTACGAAATTACGGACGCGTATTTTATCTGTGCTGAAGTTAATTATAGGAAAAAGTATCAACCAATCATGTACAAATGTGTGATGTAATTTACAATTATGTTAAATAAATGGTCCAGTCCTGCTGTGCCAACATAAGTTTAACGTTTCCTGTGAATTACATCTGGTCAAGGTATAGAATTATTGGTATTAAGCTGAAAAAGAGAGAATTCGTTTAATTAATGATGTATTTTTGTGTCAGTCTAAACCCTGCCAATTTATACATCTAAAATATAGGTAAGTCAGTAAACTGACCCCTTCCCATATTACTACATTACAGCGTGAACATGTGAAGGGGTCTTGGGGCTCACTGGGCTCAGGTTTTCGCCACCATCTTGCGTCGTTGTCGCTCTTTGAAGTTTTAAAATGGCGTCCCCCTTGACTCATTGCGTTGACCATGTGCTCGACACGCAAGCTAGCACTCTGCTGCTTTATTTGTTCACTTTGCCTTGCTATCTGAATAGCTCGTTCCAGCGTGAGGTCTGTCTCCAACTGCAATTTTTCAGAAATACTGTGGTCCAGTATTCCAATCACAATTCTGTCTCGAATATGTTCGTCTTTTGTGCTTCCAAACTCACAGTTTTGTGCTAGTTCATATAAGCTTCTGACAAATGCTTCAACAGGCTTTCTGCACTCTTTTATGAAAGCAAGCTCTGTCGTGAATAACATTTCTTCTTGGCACAAAATGGTCGCTGAATTTCGCCATTACCGTCGTGTACTCTAACTCAGGATGTGTCTCCTCGATTTCTTCCTCAGCCGCCACATTTACCGTCTCGTACACAAACGAGTCATAAATAGCCTCTGCCTCTCTTCCCAGGGCATAAAGAAGCATGTTGACTTGTACCTCTCCGCTCTCTCCGTCCAGCTTTGACGCTATTCTGTAGCGATCAAAGCGACGACGCCACATCGGCCATTCTGCCGGGCGCGAGAAGTCGAGAGGTTCCGGTGGACCGAACTTTGCCATTTAACTCAGTAACTCACTCAGTAAGGCGTCCTGTCGGCCACTTCTGACACCATGTCATGAACGGCTGCTTCTGTGAAGAACAGGCGGTGGACTCACGAGGTAGCTTGGCGAACTCAGCTTTATTGAACAGCTAACAGCAGGACAAGTTAACATCTCGTGTCACGCTCAGTTCACAACTAAACACCCACACTGCGCATGCTCAGTCTATACTAGCTACGGCAACCCAACTGGGACATATCACCACATTACAACTCTTGATCTGTTTAAATAACCTGGAATGAATGCTTTAATCCTTTCTCCCACAAGAGTAGTCATTTTTAATATTTTGTCCTGCTGCTGTTTATTGACTGCATGTATAAGAATTATTTTATTGTTCATGAGTCTGGCTAACTTTATTTTCCCAATTTCTTCCTCTATTGCCTTTGTTAGTTTTATTGGATGAATGTTTCTTCCATCTTGATTAAACTCCACCATTACTTTACATTCTTCTTCCCTAATTAACTCCACCTGCGTTTGATTTCTTGTACTTGTACTGATTTTTGTCTTTTTACTTGTTTCTATTTGTGACTCACTTTCTTCTGACAAGCTACTGTCTCTTTCTTGTCTTTTTCTTTGTGCCTTTTTCATTTTTGATGAGTTTGTCATCATCCATTCCATCTCATTCTCACTATTTCCTCCTGAAGAGGAGGCCATAATACTACAGTCAAAGCTCAGTTTATGCAATCCACCAAACAATTTCAGCTCCTACCGCCCTTGAAAAGTTTGTCCAGCTCTCCACTCCAGAAGCTTCCTTCTCGCTCTCTTTTTCTAACGCAGGAGCGCGCAAACACCGGTAGGACTTGGACATAACGGGGCAAAAACAACTGAAATACTATGGTGAACTGCTCTCTTATATTCTGTCCCTTTCACAATAAGAGCACGTTCTGACGTGAAATATATACATTTGTGTCCGCCACACAGGCCTCCTTGAATACACAGAATGTCACAAACACCAAAAACACAAATTGTGAAACCTATCACAGGTGTAAAACACAATAAATAAATGAATGAAATACCTAACGTAACGGCTAGGGAGAAAGGTCGGCCGGCCAATAGGGGTCGCTAGGGCGCCGCCCCACTGGAACTTCTGGACCATTTTACATTGAAGACTTAAAAAATAATAATAATAAAAATGAAATAATAAAATAAAAATATTTCAAAATATATGCATATAGGTTTTTAGTTGTGTAGGATAAATATTTTATGAGTAATGATGAGTTATATTGTTTGTTTCAAAAAACGTTTTCTGATTGGTGACGTATTTGTAAGGGTACCACTGTCTGCAGCCTGCTCTCCAAGATGGCCGCTGATTACCAACACCTGGCGGTCATCAACCTGATGAACTCTGCCTTCCTACTTAAGGCTGCAGTCCAGCTCTTTGCTGGAGCATATCACCTTCTATGTTTCCTTGGCTCCTCGGCTCTGACCCTCTTCTGGTTCCTGTTGGATCCTCCTGGATCTGCCTGGTTTCACCCCAGGACTCTCCTCGGCCTCTCTCACTTCCTTGGTTATTCCCTGTTCAGTTTGGACTGCTCGTGCCTGTTCCACCAGTTGCCAGCCTTCCTCGGTTCATCCTGGATCTTCCTGGACTCCTCTCTGCAGCATCTCTGGATTGGAGGATTGACTTCACTTCGCCCCCAAAGACTGTAAGAGATTAACACAGCAAAATCCTTATCAAGACTCTTACCTGAAGAACTCCTCTGACCATCATCTCCCCCTTCTTCCAGGATGTTGCAGAGAGACGACTGTTAAGCTGATTTCCACTGTGAATTAATAAACATTGTCACTTTTGTATCCTCTGTTTCTGCTTCGTTCTGGGTCTCATATTATCTGGGTTCCTCGTGTTATAACAGTATTTCCTGTTTTGGGGGCGCATGGATCTTATCCATAGACAGTCATTATATGTATATAACTGCACATGTGCAGTTATTCCACGACGTTACAAAACAATGGGAAGATGCTGGGCGCAGTTTTCACCACCCTGGACACGTCCAACATGAGCTCTACCTACCGATCGCGTGTTTCCGGCCGTTTTATTTATTTATTTAATATTTATTTTTATTTTATTTTTTGGTCTGGAAAATTAGCCGTGCGGTCAGTGACTCAAGCAGGCAGTGCTGGGCAGCGCTAATCCAAAAATTAGTTCCGCTAATAATAAGTGCTTATTAATTTATTTAGGTCCGCAATTTCAAAAGCGCTTATGTATTAGCAATGCTAGCGGAAGCTAATGCTAACGCGCTAACGTGCAAATGGCGAACTACTTTTTAAAATCCAGCAGATTTGACCATTTCGTGAAACGGTTAAGCTCAGAAAAACCTTGTGCTATAAAGTCAGCTAAGAAATATATTTTTTCTCAGCAAAGAAATAATTGTTTTTACCGTGTTTTGTTGTAAAGTCCTTTGCTTCTGTGGTCGCCGCCATTTTGAACAGGGCAAATGAGGCGCTGACGCGTCGCGTAGGCCGCTGAGAAACATCCATAAGTTCACCCTCCATGTTAAAAACTCTTCGTCTGACTCTTCGAAAACAAGCAATAAGGCTGCAGAGTAACACACTGGCTGCTAACTGCTATAGAGAGAGCGCTCTCTCTAGCCAAGAGACTGAGGGGGACGCTTTTTTGTCACGGACCACATCCGGCGCTGACAGGATATGGTCTGTGAGCAGTCGTCCGGTTGATTTAAGAGCCCGTAAATAAGTTTTTTCGTTTTTACTGATAGATAATTAGTTATTAGTGGTACTGCATTTTAAATAAAAATAGCGCAAATCCACTTATGAATTATAAAAGTTAGTCAATCCGCTATAACGCTGACAAATTGTTTAGGTCCGCTATAAGCGGATTAGCGCTTTAGCGCTCCCTAGCGGTCTGGCGCCCACCTTTGCAAGCAGGCTTGCTCAGGTAAGTTTTAAATCATTGAAAGCCCTTTATCTAATGTCTATTTGAATTTCTGACTGATACGCCTCTCAAATTTTAGATGGCTGTTTGTGAAAAAAGCTATCAGCTGACTGTTTATTCTAAAAGTGGCAACTGGTGAGTTTGTTTTTGGAGCTAATATACTAATGCTAGCCTTTATCTAATGCTTATATTATTATATTACCATTCCTGACTGATATCCTCTCCACTTTTAGGTGCTCTGTTTGTGATAAAAGCCTTCAGCTGACTGTTTATTCTAAAAGTGGCAACTGGTGAGTTTGTTTTTTTCTTTGTTTGTTTGTGGAGTTAGGTTACCAGCGCAGGTTATTGTACAGTATTGGACTCTGATGGCTACATTTATTTTAATTTGCTTATAAAAAATGATCAAACATTAATAATTTTATACAAAGGTGGGCGCCAGACCGCTAGGGAGCGCTAAAGCGCTAATCCGCTTATAGCGGACCTAAACAAATTGTCAGCGTTACATCGGATTGACTAACTTTTATAATTCATAAGCGGATTTGCGCTATTTTTATTTAAAATGCAGTACCGCTAATAACTAATTATCTATCAGTAAAAACAAAAAAATGTATTTACGAGCTCTTAAATCAACCGGACAACTGCTAACAGACCATATCCTGTCAGTGCCGGATGTGGTCCGTGACAAAAAAGCGTCCCCCTCAGTCACTTGGCTAGAGAGAGCGCTCTCTCTATAGCAGTTAGCAACCAGTGTGTTACTCTGCAGCCTTATTGCTTGTTTTCGAAGAGTCAGACGAAGAGTTTTTAACATGGAGGGTGAACTAATGGTGCATTCAGACCTAACAGCGTTTCAACGGCAGGAGCGTCCAGTTTACATGCAAAGTCAATGGGGGACGCGCTTCCAACCGCGTCTTGGCGTTGGGCGTCACATCGCGTGCGTGTTGAGCGTGCTGGAAAGCGTTTTCCGTGCACGTGAACCGGCTTCAGCCTCCAAACCACGCATTCACCATGCTGAAGATTTCGCCGTTCAAACTTTCAAACGCCGCTCAACTCTACCTGATTGGTTGGTGTGTCAACCAATCAGGGAGAGTCGGGGGGAGAAGAGAGGGGGAGAAGAGAGGGGGAGAGTCCCTATGTGACGCGGAAACGAGGGGGCGGGGGTATTGCGCAACTATGTGACGTATTGTTTGTGGGACACAGAAAAGACCCGCGAGGTCGTGTACTATGGAAGAGAAACTCATTGTAGCTGTGTGTTCGCGACAAGTCCTTCACGACCAGTCAAGTCTGCTCCACAGAGACAGAAATAAAAAGCTCCTCGCCTGGCGGAGTGCAGTGAGGACTCGGTATACCGGTAAGCTCCTCCCACACACCTCGCAGCAGTTTCGCGTTCTGGCATTCTGGTCCAAGTAGGTCTGGACACCAAGTGCGTGACGAGCTTTTTGGAAGTTGAAACGCTGTTCGGTCTGAATGTACCATTATGGATGTTTCTTAGTGGCCTACGCGACACGTCAGCGCCTCATTTGCCCTCTTCAAAATGGCGACGGCCACAGAAGCAAAGGATTTTACAACAAAACACGGTAAAAACAATTATTTCTTTGCTGAGAAAAAATATATTTCTTAGCTGACTTTATAGCACAAGGTTTTTCTGAGCTTAACCGGTTCACAAAATGGTCAAATCTGCTGGATTTAAAAAAGTAGTTCGCCATTTGCCCTGTTCAAAATGGCGGCCGCGACAGCCACAGAAGCGTAGGACTTTACAACAAAACACGGTAAAAAACAATTGTTTCTTTGCTGAGAAAAAATATATTTCTTAGCTGACTTTATAGCACAAGGTTTTTCTGAGCTTAACATTTGACGAAATGGTCAAATCTGCTGGATTTAAAGAAGTAGTTCGCCATTTACCCTGTTCAAAATGGCGTCCGTTAGCGTGTTAGCATTTAGCTTCCGCTAGCATTGCTAATACATAAGCGCTTTTGAAATTGTGGACCTAAATAAATTAATAAGTGCTTTAGAAATAGTGGAACTAATTTTTGGATTAGCGCTGCCCAGCAATGATTTTATATACTAAATGTCACTTGTGGTGTTTTACTATTTCTTAACACTGTATTGATCTGGAGAATGAAAACAAAGCCTCTTGCAAGTAGAAATGCAGAATTGTTTTAATCTCACTTATTTTCCTTTCTATAATTTATATACAAGTTATTTATTTATATATTTTTTTGTTTGTTCTTTGTTGTTTTAGTGAGTCAAATTGGCTCTTCTCATCTTGAGCATTTAATTGTTCTGTTGACCTTGTATTAATCTGCATTTGATTTAAAAAAAAACTGTTTGAACTTGGGATTATATTTTTTTTCATTTTGGTGAAATAGCCCTCCCTGGTGGACATTTCACGGGCCGCCACTGCTAGGGAGTTTGATAAGGCGGCCAAGACGGCTACTTTTCACAGCAACAGGTGTTGAAGTTGAAGGAGAATCTCCGACCAACTGCCACTTAACTGTTCACCTGAGGGAGGTAACTCAGCTGTAGGTGAAAAACCTGGAATAGTGGGCAAAGAAATTGGGGGACAGCCACAACGAGGTGGCTGAACCAACTCAACCGGGTCCCCTCACATGAGCCGGTTTGAAATGGTCCACTGAAACCCTCTCCTGATTACACCCCAACTCCACCAAAAAATCTTTAGGTCCCCTCTCCAAAACACGAAATAGACCATCATAAGGAGGCTGAAGTGGTGAACGGTGTACGTCATGGCGGATAAATACATATTCGGCCGACATAAGGTCCTTCAGCACAAACACCTGTGGAAGGCAGTGATGTGCTGTCAATGGGGCAACAGAACTATTTTCCCCTGTTAGGACTGCCCTACTCCCTTTGGGAGCAACTGAACCCGCTGGACCTGGAAGAAATTCCCCTGGTACCCTCAAAGGCCAAGGACCAACTCAGCTGACGAAAATCGCAGGTCCGCTTTAGGAGCTGAATGCAGGCCCAACAAAACCCAAGGCAGGCGATCCATCCATTATCCACCAGTGAGGACCGCAATGCCACCTTCATCGAGTGGTGGAAACTCTCACAAAGTCCATTAGCCTGTGGATGGTAGGCAGTGGTACGGTGGAGTTTAACGCCAAGGCTCTCTGCCACTGCAGTCTACAACTCTGAGCTGAACTGGGGACCCCTATCAGCAAAGATCCAGATGCAGCTAAATTTGCTCAATCCCAACAATAATTGAATAATAATATGTAAGAATAAGGCCTCGGCTTAACACATAACGTTTAGAAAACACTTTTGTAAGATTGGCTATGTTAGATGTATACGAGGCATTTTGGTGAACTCAACAATTAATTAACTTACCATAGTCCTTTATAAAAGTGGACACATGCAGCTTAAATCCTTTGTCCTTTAAACAATTTGGACCTTTCGAGGACGTCTGAATAATTTTATAAACATCGTCATTGTCCTCAAGTCCTGCAGCGACCGAGTGAAAAATCGCCATTACTAACACTTTGTTGCCTGCGAACCGGAAGTATTCAACGTGGCTAAAAATTATGGAAGTGCTAGAACGGAAGTCCTTGGCATATAGTATTCAAGCTGGTGTGTGTGTGTTTTCAAGCTTTATTTATGGACGTCATATAGACTTCCAAGTAGGGATGCACGATCCACATTTCTCACTTCCGATCTGATACCGATACTTAATAACTGAGTATTGACCGATACCGATACTTTTCCAATCCGATACTGTTCAGGTATGTGACTCTGTATAATGAATCTTTTGTACCCAAACTATTCATTTTAACATTGTGTGAGATAAACCCAATGAAGACACTCAAGCCTTACAATAGGGAACCCACTGACTTTAACAACACACAGGACAGGAGGCAAGTATACCACACACATGTCCTCCTTACTCATGGTGCAGCTGAAAAAAAAACTAAAAAAGCGCTAAGCATGATGGGAAAGACAACACAGCCACTCCCCTTAACCAATAAGAGAGTGGATTTTGTTGTCTTTCCCATAATGCGTAGCGTTTTTTAGTTTTCCAGCTTTAGCTTTAGCTGGAAAACTTTTCCAGCTAAATCTGGAAAACTAAAAACAACAGTAGCTCATGGCTCACTGCTAAAGCTGGAAAACTAAAAAAAAACGCTAAGCATTATGGGAAAGACAACAAAATCCACTCTCTTAGTGGTTATGGGGAGTGGCTGTGTTGTCTTTCCCATCATGCTTAGCGCTTTTTTAGTTTTTTCAGTTGCACCATGAGTAAGGAGGACATGTGTGTGGTAGTGGGCATGACCGTGTCCACTTTGATACACCTGTGTATTTTTGAACTGTTCCAGAGATGACCTTTACTGACCTTTCAGTAAAACAAGACATTTACTACAAATCATTCCATTAGTTGTAATCTGAGAATATAGTCACGAAAAGAGACTATTTCTATCTTTGATTTTATTCTAATGTGATCAAAAGAATAACTTTTGCCATTTTCATGATATATGTTATATGCTGTTATTCTTTTAATATGGAGTATTACTGTGTCACTCCTGCTGTGTTAAAGTTGAAGTCTCGGGTCACAGAGGCCCGACGGTTTTGTTTAGAAAGTCAGAAGACAGTTAATCTGTTGTTTTTCGTGAGAAGGGCTCCAGCTTACTCTGTCTTTTTCCTAAACATTTCTCTCTGCTGCTGGCTGTAACCTTGGGTCGTGATAACACAAGTGAACTGCTCGACTGGTCCATGGACCAATGAAAAAGACACAAGTCTCACTCCTCTCATGATCTTCTTTTAAGTTCTAAGTTTTGCTGAAACGCTTCAGTCTACTGGGAACTTCAAAGAGATGTGAACCTTTCCCAAAGAGCTGGGGTACGTTTGGTCAAGAGCTAACAACCTTCGTCTTCAGTAAAGGACTAATAACATGCTGTTATGAGTCCACTTCGAACGAGCGTAAGCTCAAAACTTTGTTTATTCCTTCCTGGAATAAGTTTATCTTGAAGTCAGAGGCCTGAAGCTGACGCATTTTCTGATGGTCGATGCGGAACCCAGGAGACGTTGAAAACGTAAACTAGAACCAGATCGGGCGTGCTGGGCCTGAAGGACTCTGTACATCTGAAAGGCTGGTGTCATTTCTTTATCAGACTCGTCGTCGAAGGTAAAGAGCTGTTTACAAACGTACCTGGATTTTAGCAGAAGTCGGATGAGAAGTGTCACTTTTGGTAACATGCTCAAGACAATTTTCTTTGAATTATCTCTCCATCTTCCTCCTATCTCCTTTCCCTCAATTCTAAGCTGGAAACTATTTAAGCTAACCAACCAATATTTGAAACCGGGATAAATGCAGCACACGAAGCTTCAAATAGAAGGGGTTCTTTATTCTCAAAAATAAACTATTCCCTCTGAGTTATATATAAAAAATAAGAAAAAGTCCGTGTTTCGAACGGCAGTAAGCCTTAGCTTCAAATAAAATGGCGGACCGACAACACGGTTAGCACCCAACAGAGTAGCATGCAGCTGCACGTAACAGCTGAAATCTAACAGCGTGAAAGCTACTGCATAACAAACGGCAGCGGCACTCTACGAGAGAAAACAAACAGAAATAAAACATTAGCATCGTCTCTATAGCTTCATTCACGGAAGATAACAGAAATAAAACATTAGCATCGTCTCTATAGCTTCATTCACGGAAGATAATTCAGTTCCAACAATTACCGAACACTTGGATTCTCTTTTCACGTGGCCAGAGTTGTCTCCTTCACCAAGTCTCAGATAAAATGTCCTTCTCTTCCGTTTTTACCAGTCCGTGCTACCGTACATAAACAAAGGGTTTTTTCTCTATTTCCGGTCCTTTTAGACCTCTCTGTACCAACAGCACCACATGCTGACAAAAACAAGAATTACAACCAGTAGGTGAAAGTAAAGCAAAACATGGTTTTTTTTGTTTAAAAATACATGTGACATGTACCCATTTTTCACCTGGTTACATTCTCCCCTGCTTAAATGTCATCGTCCTCGGTGACAAAGCAACTGCTTTTTACCTCTTTTAAAGCTTCTCTAAAAAAAAAAACACAGAACCTAAGCTTGCAATAATCTGTGAAGCCATTTATGAGTTCATTTCTGGCCCCAACACTGACCTAGGTTGGTGATGTGGGTTTGGGTGTTTCCCTACATTCACTCTTCTACTCCTGCGGGGAGCAGGTGTGTGAGCTTGTCTAACGCCAGGAGGAGACACTGGAATCTCACCCAGTTGGTCAGCTTGGTTAGCGGACACAACAATCTCAACGTGGAGAAGACAAAGGAGATTGTTGTGGACTTCAGGAAGAGGGATGCCCAACATGCCCCTCTGACCATCAACAGCACCGCAGTGGAGAGAGTAGACAGCACCAAGTTCCTGGGAGTGCATGTCTCAGAGGACCTGTCCTGGAGCAGGAACACTGCATCACTGGCAAAGAAGGCTCACCAGCGTCTCTACTTTCTCCGCAAGCTGAAAAGGGCTGGAGCTTCAACCCCCATCATGAGCACCTTCTACAGAGGTGCCATAGAAAGTGTCCTGACCAGCTGCATCACTGTGTGGTTTGGTGCATGTACTGCATCCAGCCGCAAGAGCCTCCAGCGCATTGTGAGAGCAGCTGAGAAGATCGTGGGCACCTCCTTTCCCTCACTGCAGGACTTACACAGCAAACGCCTCACTCGGAAAGCCCTCTGCATGGCAGGTGATCCCACACACCCACTACACAGCTGCTTCAGACTGCTGCCATCAGGGAGGAGACTGAGGAGTCTCCAGGCTCGAACCAGCAGACTGAGAGACAGCTCTGTTCATCAGGCAGTCAGGATGCTAAACACTCTGCCTGCTCTGCCCCCTCTCCCATTTGAACTGCCTTAACACTAAAACTTTCTCACACATTACCACTCAACACAAAGATTTTGGCACTGGACTCTGTGTCATCAGACGGGTTATTCACTAAACTCTCGGTCATGTGCTCATACAGTTTGCACTACTTCTCATACTTGCACTGATGTTTGTATTGCATCGCTGCCTATAGTCATGGTACTGTTTACATTCTCTGTTTACATTTATTAATACTGTTTACTTTTATTACTACTGCTTATATTTAATTGCTACTGTTTACATTTACACTACTCTAATATCTGCACCGCTGCTGATACATATACAGTGTGCTCTGACCGGTCTTGTTTAGGATGCCCAATGTGCCTTACTGCATATGCCACTTTTTGCCTCTATAACAACATCAACTACTACCTCGTGCATGTACTGTGTACATTAACTCATACGCTGCTTTGCCACTTTGCAAATGTCAATGCTAGAAACCTTTAGTTTATTTTAGTTATACTTTTTATACTCTTTTTTTATACTAGTATGCAAAAACTCAGGACAATATTATGTTCATTAAATGTTTAATGTTTTAGTTTTAGTTTTAGAGTCGGTGTAAATTTTCATACTCTTATACCACTATGCAAAAACTCAGGACAGTGTTAGTTTTACTATTTTATGCTTATGTCTATTATTATATGTTTCAGTGTTTCAATGTTTAGATGTTTACTGTTGCACCGAGGGACTGAGAGAAACGCAATTTCGGTCCTGTGTATGTCCTGTACAGTACATATTGCAGATCTGACAATAAAGTTGACTTTGACTTTGACTAAAGAGCCCTCAGACTAAATATGTTTAACACCCTGTATTTAGGTCTGTTGTGTTGAATTCAAGTGTGCTGACGTGTTAAATTGAAAGAAAGTGAAATCATGCTAATCAAGTGTAATGGTGTTAATTTAGTTGATTTATTTTAAATAAATGATAGTGTCTTTGACATATCAAACTAAGTTAACGTCTCTGTCACTTAATGGCTTTATTTATTTATCCATCATAAAGATCACAGAAATATTGGGTAAACTGAAAAAGAAAAGAATCCGTGAAATTACTATTCAATCTGAATAAGTAAATTAATTAAGGATAAAGAGGTCAGCTTAATACTGACCCCTGTTAAAATCCTTTACATCTGGGTAGCACTATATGTGTTTAAAGACACAATATATGGTCTCCCTCATGTTTGCTTCATATACTTGCCTCCTGTCCTGTGTGCTGTCAAAGTCAGTGGGTTCCCTATTGTAAGGCTTAAGAGTGTCTTCATTAGGTTCAACTCACACAATGTTAAGAAGGGCAGTCACAGAATGTGATTGAACACATGTGCTCTTTGAAGCTGGATTGGAAAAGTATTGGCAGGTTGGATCCGATATCCGATACTTAAATAATGCTGGTATCCGATACTGGATCGGATCGGTCCTATCCCTACTTCCAAGTTCACACCATACTTTATGGTGTGACAGGTTAGTCTCATTGAGTCACAAGACTCATTTACATGAGTACCTGTTTTAAACAAACATAGATGACGTACAGACAAAAGTAGACAATCATATAAAAGCATATAAAATGAAAAGTAAATAAAAATGATATAAAAATTAAACAAAAAAAATTAAGCCTAAGAAAACAATATTCAAAATAAATGCTACTAGGTCTAGTTTAATGTTTTGGAGTGTGCATGTTATGCTCACATGTGGTACAAGAGGTGGAATGAAATGGTGTATTCAAGGTCCCAGTTACACCCAATAATATAAACTATAAAAAAGAAAATGGTATACAAGGATCTAAGGTATATGCTAAACAATAATAATATAATAAGTTGTATTAGTAGCCTGAACATGAGTGTGTAGTGAGTAGAACATGAGTGTGTAGTGAGTAGTTGTGTATGAATATAGCAGCATAAAGGTAAGAAATCTGTTGCATCAGCAGCACAGATAAAAGTGTCAAATCTCCAATACATAGTTCGCTGTGATGTAACAATTTCCGGTGCGTCCTCCATGTTGAAAGGCTGCCTCTAGCAGCAGTACAGATCCAGTGCAGTTTACCGGTAGTTAATTTTCTCATTTTATTTTATTTTTTTCTTGGTTGTTTAGTGCTGGGTTAGAGGATGTTACAACCGGTAGACGTTTGGCCAGTTTTCACTTAATCCCAAAAATAAGGACATATGACGGACCTCCATTGGAGGAGCTCACCGCAGAATATCGTTGAGTCTGGCTAAGGATTTGCCCTCGAAGATGCCGTGCTCCGATCACTTTTTGTCCGGTAAACAAAATATTCTATATAAATCATTTTGTGAAACAATGTCAGAACAATGTCGGAGTATAACTGTGTGTGTGTTGGAACTTTTTTTTTCTTCATGATTTAGCGTCTCTATTACTGTAGTTAGCTTAGAAATGCTATGCTATGTGCTAACCTCCACACCGTAACATTCACAACAACAAAGTTCTGGTTCTGGTCCCATGTTGAGCCTGGACTGTTTGTTGTTAGGAGGCTCTTTTATTTAAACCTTTATTTAGCTGGTTAGATATGATTGAGACAGTTTACACAGTTTTTTCAAGATAGACCAGGTCAGCAATGACATTACAGCAGCTCATAAAACATGACCCATCATTAAACCAGAGTTATTAAAGCACACTTAAAATAATGATGTTGTGGCAGACACAAATGTATATATTTCATGTCAGAATGTGTTCTTCTGGTGAAAGGGACACCTTTCACCAGAAGAACACAAAGATATAACAAAAGATAAGAGAGCAGTTCAACCATTGTATTTCAGTTGTTTTTCCTGAGCTTGATGTTGGAAGACGTTGAGAATAAATCGAGACTCAAGGTATATTTTGTCTCTTTCTGCCGACTTCCATAAACATCTGAACATGTTTTCGAAAGAGAACTCACCAGATGCTGACGCTGCTTCTTCATCGGCTGTGTTTTCGGACCAAGTTTTTTGCCGGGCAGATGTTGCTCCAACCGCTGTTGGCTCGTCTCCTGCCGTCGCTTCATCTTCTGTGTTTGCGGCCGTTATTAGGCTTCCACAGTTCTGGCAACACAATCCAGAGCCGTGGTTTCAGCATGTTGAAGCCCAGTTACATCTCTGTGGGATAACCACAGACAAAACTAAGTACTTTCACATTGTTGCTGCTTTAGACTCTGGTTCCACCCACCATCTGATGGGTCTGCTGCGGGACCCGCCAAGCACTAACAAGTACAGTGCCTCAAGGAGAACTTACTACGGCTTTACCAACTGTCGGACGGGGAGCGGGCTGACCGTTTGTTGTCCCCGAGTCGCTTGAGGGATCGCAAGCCCTCCGAGCTGATGGAGAACATGCTGGTGTTACTTGGATCTTCCTTCCTTTTTACGCACCTGTTTCTTCGCCAGCTTCCTCCACCTGTCGGCACAGTGCTGGCTAGCTCCCCGCTGATACGGAAAAAGGATTATTGCTCCCTGGCTGAAGAAACGGACCGGCTTTTGTTAGCTTCCAGGCACTACAGCGTGCAGGCACTTTTACCCAGTGTGACTCAAAGGGGGACGGAAGCTGTTGATGGAGGGACGACGTGCTTTGCTTCTACCACCGCCGGTTTGGAGTAAAAGCGAAGTGTTGCATTCCTCCATGTTTATTACTGCGTCTGGGAAACAAGAGAGTCTGGCGCTCGCTAGCAGCTGTGTGTGCTCGCAGCTCAGATAAGCTGTTTTTCATTATGGATGAGGTTTATGGACGGTGTTTCCTGGTGGACTCGGGTGCACAGCGGAACATTATGCCAGCTTCATCTACAGATGCGTTGTGTCAAAGTACTGGACCCCCACTGGACACGGCTAATGGCACCCCCATTCAAACTTTTGGATCGAGGTCCATGACTGTTTGTTTCAATGGACGTCTGTTTCAGTGGGACTTTGTAATAGCTTCTGTGTCTGTACGGTACCTATTTTGGGTGCAGATTTTTTATGTGCTTTCAGGTTATTTAGTGCATGTTGCTAATAGCTGCTTAATCGATGCTGTGTCTTTTGATACCTATCCCTGTAAACTTGGAGGTCCTGCCCTCTTACTAACATGCTTACCACAGGGGATGAGTATCAGCGTTTGTTGTCAGAGTTTCCTGCTTTGACAGTTCCAACCTTTTCTGCTACTATAGCTAAACATGGGATGGAGCATTGTATCACTACAGTTGGTCCACCGGTTTTTGTACAAGCACGCCACCTAGATACCACTAAGTTAGCAATAGCCAAGGATGAGTTTGTTAACATGGAGCGTCTTGGCATTATGAGACGTTCCAAAAGTCCATTGGATTCCATTGGATCCAACTGCATCCCCCTTGCACATGGTACCAAAAGTCAATGGGGGTTGGCGACCCTGTAGGGATTTTCAGCGCCTTAACAACGCAACCAGTAACGACAGGTACCCAATTCCTCACATTAGAGATATTTCTGCCCGCCTGGTAGGGGAAACTTTTTTTTCCAAGGTAGATTTTGTGCGGGGCTACCAACAGGTTCCTATGCATCCTTCAGATGTACCAAAAACCACAGTTATCACACCTTTTGGTGTTTTTGATTTTCTACGGATGCCTTTCGGCCTTAAAGGCGTAGCACAGACATTCCAGCAACTTATGGATTCAGTCCTGCCGGGTATGCCATTTTTGTTTGTCTATTTGGATGATATATTGGTGGCTAGTCCTTCGGTGGCAAAACACATGGTGCACCTTCGCCAGCTGTTTTTTCGGCTAAGTGAGTATGGGCTGATTGTTAACCCAACTAAATGCCAGTTTGGTCTGCCTGCTATTGAGTTCCTGGGACACAAGAGTGTCAGCTCAAGGGGCGGGTCACTTACTTGCCAAGGTTTTTCAGCGCCCTCCCTCAGTGAAGCCCTTGCAGGAGTTTTGGGGGATGGTGAACTTTTATTACCGTTTCATCCCACGGGCAGCTCATCTTATGCACCCCTTGTATGAAGCACTTAGAGGCAAAAAATGGGACCAGCAAATAGAGTGGACCCCCAAGAGTGTACAGGCATTTGATGATGCCAAAGAGGCTTTGGCTAATGCTGCACTTTTGGCCGATCCAACTCTATCAGCTCCAATGGCTCTGACAACTGATGCATCTGATTATGCAGTTGGGGCAGTTTGTGAACAATGGGTGGATGGCGCATGGTAACCTCTTGCATTTTTTAACTGGAAACTCCGAGATGCTGAAAAAAAAATAGCACCTTTGATAGGGAACTGCTTGCTCTTTTTCTGGTAACGCGCCATTTTCGGTTCATGCTAGAGGGCAGGGACTTTACTGCTTTTGTGGACCATAAGCCTCTCACTTTTGCTATGGCGAAAGTTTCTGAATCATGGTCGTCACGGCAACAAAGGCATTCGTCCACAATTTCGGAGTTTACTACAGACATTCAGCATGTGGCTGGCAAGGATAACCTGGTGGCTGACTGTCTGTCTAAAGCAAGGGTTGCTTCTGTACATTTAGGAGTTGATTACCTTGCCATGGCTGCAGATCAACTGAGAGACCAGGATATTCTAGCTTTTAAAGGTTCAGTATGCAGTTTCTGTAGAACTGCAGCAGTTAGAAATATTTTCAACAGGCAAAGCATTCTGATCCCTCCCCCTCAGAGCCATATGTGGCTCTGCCCCCTTGTGGTCTGTTGAATTTCAAATTCAAGCTCTGTTTTTATTGGCTGATTCAAATTCAAGCTCTGTTTTTATTGGCTGGTTACAAACTCTGTTTTTATTGGCTGGAAAATGGCGGGTCACCTTTTCTTTTTAGAAATGCTTATTTACCACCTGGAGAAGCAAGGGGACAATATTTTTTTTAAATTTTTTTCAGAGATTACCTGGCTAACATCAGTCTGTCAGGAGGTAGTGACAGAGTGAAGAAATATGTTCATAAAAAAAGCTACATACTGCAGCTTTAAGGCAGCTGAATCCAGTCTACATTTGGAAGAAGTTTCCTTTCATGAGTGTGGTGCAACCCTTCTTTGTGACGTCTCGACTGGCAAGCCTCGACCTCTGGTTCCTAGTGGCTGGCGTCAGTGGGTTTTTGATGCAATTCATTCCCTTTCACACCCAGGAGTGAAAGCTTCAGTTAAACTAGTAGGGGCAAAGTTCGTATGCCCAGGGCTCCGTAGAGATGTACGCACGCTTCCCGTTTAGCTTGCCAGCGTGCCAAGGTGTAACGGCACACTAAGGCTCTACTAGAACAGTTTCCTATTCCCCAAGGGAAGTTTGAGCATGTGCATGTGGATTTAATGGGCCCACTTCCACATTCCAGAGGTTTTACCCATCTCTTAACTATGGTGGACAGAACCACTCGGTGGCCAGAGGCAGTTCCTCTGTCATCAACCACTTCGATTGATGTGGCTCGGGCATTTATCTCTTCCTGGGTGTCCCGATTTTGTGTGTCATTGGATTTAACTTTGGACAGGGATCCCCAGTTCACATCAGTGTTGTAGACTGCAGTGGCAGAGAGCCTTGGAGTTAAACTTCACCGTACTACTGCCTACCATCCGTAGGCTAATGGATTTTGTGAGAGGTTCCACCGTTCTATGAAAGCAGCATTGCAGTCCTCATTGGTGGATAATGGTTGGATAATCACGTGCCTTGGGTTTTGTTGGGCCCGCGTTCAGCTCCTAAAGAAGACTTGTGGTTTTTTTCAGCTGAGTTGGTCCTTGGCCAGCCTTTAAGGGTACCAGGGGAGTTTCTTCTAGGTCAATAGGCTATATGCCACGGGTAGTGGTGACGTACTTCCGTTAAAATGTGACCCGTACACTTCACTTCCGGCTCTCATCTACTGCTGGTGTTGTTAGCGGTAGCTTCTAGAACTAGACTCATGTAAAAGACACAAAAGGTAAATTATCTGCGAGCTACTGGTACAACAAGAGAGTTTTGTTGTGTGCCGTTGTGTCCAGTGAATAGCAGGGACAATAGAGCGCTTAGCTTTTTACATTTAATGGCACAGTTCGTGGCTAACCGACTTAGCCTTTAAAGCTAACACGGGTTTGTAGCCGGCGTTTTAAAACTCAGAATATTCAAGAGCCAGCATCAGAAACAAGAAGACAGTGGTTAAAAAGGAGCTGTACCTGCATTGTTCGAGTGGAATAATTCTCCCTTCCACTTCCATGACCGGGGGTTTGGGAGAAGCAGAACAGCGAGGAGGAGGAAGAGCAGCTGCAGCTCAGTAAGAAACACTGTTATCACTCGACTCCACACCCTGCACTTGTAGATTTAATGTTGGAGTCATGATGAGTGATTTAATAAAAGTTTGTAACTACATACTTTTAAAATAATATTCAGATTTTCTAATATGTTTGTAAACTCTTAGTAACTTCAGGGCTGTTACACCTCTGAAATATTCTCTGCAGTTTCCTTTAATTAATATGAAACCAGAACTGTTTCACTTCATTGAAACATTTAATTTCCTGAGATGCAATTTATTTATTTTAAAGCATAACTCTCATAAAGAGTTCTGTTTGGTTTTTTACGTTATGTAGGTAAATATGAACACTTATTGTTTTTGTTGTTGTTTTGTTTTTTCAGGTTTTATCCTCTGACCTCCTGATGTGTTTCTGGGCCATGACTGAGCTGTTCTGCCATCCATGGTCAGTGTTCACCAAGAACTGAGAAGAACTCCCATCAAGTTCAAGTTGTGTTTATTTGTCATATACAGGTTAACACAGAGTTAACAGTACAATGAAGTGCTCAGGATGAGAAGAACAGATTTGACTTGCTAAAAATCAAAGAACAAACAATACTAAAAGCATGCAAAGTGAAAAAGTAATTATAATATTCACAAAGTCCTGAAGAGAGACAGTAAACATGGTTGGATATAATTATGCAGCAGGATGAATTTGAATGAACTACTGCAAGTATTTCAAGCTAGTAATATAAGCTAACATGCACATACAGTTTTATATATATACACATATATATGTATGCACATAATCAACATTACACAGGTTGTGTGACAGGTTATTGCACAAGTTTGGGCCCACTTCGTTGTTCCAGTTGTTCAGTGTTATTTATTGATTATTTATCCACTCCACCCCTCAACCCATACCCTGCAGCCCATTGATGAGTTCTTCTTGGTCTTCAATGACCTTGACCTTGGATCAAAGCAACGGGACCTTGCTGACCGGTACGGTATCCATCAGTCCACGGTCAGCCGGATCATCACAGCAACTTTTTATTGACAGTACTCTACTCAATTAGGATCTGATACCTGAAGAGCAGATACATAAAAATCTACCTACAGACTTCAAGGACTACCCTGACACTACAGTCACACTACATACTGCTTGTAAGAAAATAAAATGTTCAACAAATTCTCACTTGTATGTAACTCGTACACAAATTGATGCTGTATTATCACCCAAAATAATGTGTATTTTGGTTTAAGACAGACTCAGAGTCCAGTTTTTTATTTTAACCATTTTATTAAAAACAAATTTGATGATGATGTTACATTACTGTAGAAAACGTATGAGTCAAGCTAAATGAGGCACAAGATTTAAACACTGTTTAAATTATAGCATTACATCTTCTGACTAAGTCACAGCTTCCTTGACTGCTATTGGAGATTTAAAAACATCTAATCAGTCAGACAGAGTCAGAGTCAGTCAGAGTCAGAGTCAGAGAGTCTTTATTGTCATTTGCATCGCATGTAGTACATGTGATGAAATGAGATTATGTACATAGGGTCCCAGTTACATCCAACAACAAAATGTGAGAGAAAAACAGTAATAACATCTATATGAACTAAGAAAAACATCCAACTAGAAATACACTAAGCCCTAGAGTAATAGAAAAACGTCATTACAAACAGCAGCACGAACATGAGTCTGTATGAGCAGATGGTCACAGATGAACACAGCAACAAGAAAACAGATCAGCATCAGCATGATGTGATATTTCACAGTGATTATTCTTATTATTTATTTATTCATGAGTCTAACAGCCTCAGGGTAGAAGCTGTTCCTCAGTCTAGTGGTTCTACATTTGATGCTCCTCAACCTCCGTCCTAAGGGGAGTGGGGCAAAGAGTGTGTGTGCTGGGTGAGTAACTGATGAAGCAGCTCTTCTGTTCAACCACCCACACAGATGGTTTCCACATGGATCACCTGTCCTTCGTCCTCAGTGCATCAGTGGAACAACTTGTTTGGTGTTTGGATGATCTCAGCTCACAAACATCCAGGCTGGACCAGCTGGCTCCCTCCTCATCACCACCTGCGGTGTCCTGTACAGTGAAAGAAAACATCTCTTATTAAGGGCTGCTACAAACAGTGATGTTCATAAAACCATATAGCAGACATTTGTTGAATATAAAGAGTTTATATGTCTGATATTTAACAGGTTTGACTTCTGCTCAAGTTTTGTACACAAACTTGAATTAAAATAACTTTTGTTTCTAAATCTGCTCTAAATCTCCTGCCTCCTTGTTTGAAACTAACATTTGTGTTAATCAGAAACATTGTACAGACAAAACACGTTTACTCAACAAATTAGCAAGGTTAACTACTGTACCGGTATGTTAGCTGTGTTAGCAGTTTGGTGAACTGAAAACAAATACCGACTTACCTTCATAGTTATTATGTAGTTGGACACATAAAGCTTAAATCCTTTGTCCTTCTAGATGTGGGCGCTTTAGAGAAGGTCTGAATTATTCTGTACACATCATTCACAGTGATTGTCGGCAAGTCCTGCAGTGATCTTGTTAATAATGCCATGGCTAATACAGTGTTGTCCGCAAACCGGAAGTGCGCCGTACGGGTGAGAAATGCGGAAGTGCTGGAACGGAAGTCCGTGGCATATAGGCTATTGCTCCCAATGGGAGTAGGGCAGTCCTAACTGGAGAAAATAGATCTGTTGCCCCATTGGCAGCACATCACTGCCTTCCACAGGTGTTTGTGCCGAAGGACCTTATGTCGGCCAAGTATGTATTTATCTGCCATGCCGCACACCGTTCACCACTTCAGCCTCTTTATGATGGTCCATTTCGTGTTTTGGAGAGGGGACCTAAAGATTTTTTGGTGTAGTGGGTGGGTAAATGGTAATCAGGAGAGGGTTTCAGTGGATCGTTTGAAACCAGCTCATGTTTTGCCGGGGGACCCGGTTGAGTTGGCTCAGCCACCTCGTCGTGGCCGTCCCTCAATTTCTTTGCCCACTCTTTCAGGTTTTTCCCCTACAGCTGAGTTACCTCCCTCAGGTGAACAGTTAAGTGGCAGTTGGTGCAGAGAGTCTCCTTCAACTGAGTAGCCGTCGTGGCCGCCTTATCAAACTCCCTAGCCGTTACCGTTAGGTATTTCATTAATTTAATTATCGTTTTACACCTGTTTCACAATTTGTGTTTTTGGTGTTTGTGACATTCTGTGTGTTCGAGTGGGGCCTGTGTGGTGGACACAAATGTATATATATATATATTTTTTTCATTTACCCTTTGTAATCTGGTAATCTCATTGAGCCACGCGAACTCATTTTCAAGAGAGACCTGTTTTAGGGAACAGATGGTGGGGGTTAAGGGCCTTGCTCAGGGGCCCAGAGTGGGACCAATGAGGGTGGAGGCAGGTGTGTGCTCTTATTGTGAAAGGGACAGTATATAAGAGAGTTCACTGTTGTATTTCAGTTGTTTCTCCTGAGCTTGATGTTGGAAGACATTTAGAATAAATCGAGACTCAAGGTATTTTTTCTCTTTCTGCCGACTTCCACAATGTGAATAAAAGAAGAGAAAAACACACATGCGGCTAAAATTGTACTAAAATATGAGTAAATATCTGTTAACGCATTTATTAAACAAATGTGTCAATAATGGAGAAGTGCAATTTGTCAATCCAGAGAACGTGCCTCCAATGCTCTAGAGTCCAGTGGCAGCTTTACACCACTGCATCCCACGCTTTGCATTGCACTTGGTGATGTATGGCTTGGATGCAGCTGCTAACAGGAGCTAACAGGAACAGGCTCTCAGGCCTTTCATCAGACTGCTGAGGAAGGCCTGAGAATGAGGGAGTGGAGGATCGTGTATGATGAAATTATATACATTCTCAATCTTAAAGCTGCACTATGTAACTTTGTAATGCAGTCTGTAACTTCTAACAATATATTTTTGACATATTTCTTCACTCTGTCACTATCTACTGACAGACTGATCTTAGACAAAGTAATCTCTGAAAAAAACTATAGTCCCCTTGCTTCTCTATCAGCATTTATAAAAACACTAAAAACACAGAGTGACCCGGACAATGACCAGCCAATAAAAACAGAGTTGTTTGTCACGCCCCAACCCACGCCCCCGCCTGTCCCAGCCCCAGCGCCGCGGCTCGTTCTCATTCAAAGGATTGCAAAGCGATGCAGGACTGTTTTGTATGTGACACAAATGTATTAAATATCCCTTCTTCATCCCAGAGCTGGACTTTTATTTTGTTTTTTTGCCAAAAGTCAAGTGATCGCTTCATCCTTCACTGACAGGAATGAGGAAATGGATTTGTCACGACTCACGAGCAAATTAAATCATGTCCAAAGTGGCTGGTGAATCTCTGCTGATTTCTGCTGGTTTTTGTGTTGTTGGACAAGTGCTCCATGGTTTTATTATATATTTTTAAAAACGTTTTATTAACATATAATCACAGAATTTTGAAGCGCTCTGAGCGACATGCAGCAGGGGGCGGAGCTGCAGAACTCAAGTTCAACAGAGAACGGAGCAGAATGCTTTTCCCTGATGAAAATTTTTCTAAGTCCCAGCGTTCTCCAGAAATTACATAGTGAACCTTTAAAGGGGACCACAGATGCAAAATTCACTTTTTAATGTTTTTTTTTTTACTCTACTTTGGGTATTTACTTCTTTAAAAAACAGTCCTAGGGCCAAAGAAATGCACCCAGTGGTATATTTACTCTAAGTAGGTTTATTTTTCAGGGATATAAATGTCTCGTTTTCAAATCCTGCGGTTTGTGACGTCACAAGCTGCAGGACAATCCCCCCCAAACCTGAGTCCAGCCCCTCACCTAGCAACCCCTGCTAGGCTCAACCCAGAGCCATATAAAGAGAGAGTTCCGACACTTCCATAGACTCCCATTGTAAGAATGGAATGCAGAACTCACGTGGGTCATGGAGGGGGTGATTCATAAGATATCTATGGGGCGAATTGTTCCACTAAACTGTTCCAAACAGCAGCGCTGCTAGCATCAAACGTAGTTCATTCTTGATGTTTCAGACGTGTTTTCTCCGTTAAGTTGATGAAAATACAATTTTCTTTTGCCCTTGTGAAGCGTTTAAAACGTCTAAAAATGCTTAAGAAAAAATGCATAGTGTAGTGCTCACGCCACTGCAGGAGCTGCAGGATAAGAAATAAAGAGGAGAATGGTAGAAGGAATGTCCGTTTGTTACGGCTCAATAATTACTGAAAAACGCTGGACAAAGTAAGAAAAGTCGTTTTTTTGTGTCATGTTGTGCCAGTAGCTGCTCAAATTGACTGACAGCGACGAGCTGTTTGGAACAATTGAGAGCTACATGAACCACGTGATCGCCTGCCGACGAGTTCAAAGAGTGTCAGAACTCTCTCTCGCTCAACCCACTTCAGTATAAAAGACGTGACGGTTGTTTTTCCTGATTTCATCTCATCTTTTGTTTAAATGTTCTTAATTTCATGTGTACAGCACTTTGTTGCAGCTGTGGTTGTTTTAAATGGCGTTATAAATAAAGTATAATTGTTATTTTTACGTTTTAGTTCAATTTTTAACGTATTAGCGATCACTCCCAACGCGCAGCCGGCAGAAATAAAACGAGCAGACCGCCGGCGAAGGGACCATCTGCGGGCGGGAGCTGCTGGGAACTGCTGGCTTTTGAGGACCGTTTGTCCGGTCAGAGGTTGCCTCTGTAGTGATACACCTCGTCTTTGATATTTTAGGATTCACACCTCTCTGAAACTCTCAGTGTTACACTTGCTTGGAGCTCAAGGAGACAAGTGGACACTATATTTTGTTACAATTATTTTGAATTAATGGACACTAATTAATCAGATTGAACTTTCTCTTTAATGTGTGTTAATTCAGAATTGATCAAACAGTATTTTTGTCATTTCAATGATGATCTGTTACTTGCATGACTTTGACCCTTCTGCTGGTTTATTTCTGCAGAACAAGCAGTCTTTGAATCTAAAGCACAAGGTCAGAGTAAACGTTTAACTTGCAGCTTCTTTTGTGTTGTCTATGAAGTTAGCCATAATATTCTCTGTGCTCACGAGCGGCCATCTGGTCGCTTTGTAAACATTTTTCCTGTTGTCCGTCAAGAGACTTTCGGCCAATAGTCATCGAGGAGGTGGGGAGACCCCACATCCCCTATAAATGGGCATTTTCTGCATTTTTAGTTAGTGCTTTGGGAGAACTAACCGACAACCTGTTTCTCTCCTCTGAAAAAGCTGGAGACGTTCCGGTCATGTGTCAACTCGACCCACGTTTTCAGCTGGAATCATAGTAAAGCCTTACTGTGATCCCTTCACTCATTTCTGGAAGAATTTGTTTTCTGAAGTTTTACTTTGAAAGTTCAGCCAGTGCGATTGGGGCCTGTTCCTGCCGGTGAAAGCGTGCTCCCGCTCGTCTGACCCAGTCATACACGCACGAAGTCATCTGGACGTTCACTGGACAACACAGTCCGTTAGTGTCCACAAACTTCTCAGTCCTCACCTCGCAAGACGTCTCGTCACCAGGTAAAGAGGCTTGTTTGTATGCTGCACGTGTGAGAAGCCCAGCTAAGATCCGTATGGGAAAGCTTGCCACCCTGGTTGTTTTCAAAATAATTAACTTCCGTTAACTTAGTTTCCATTCATCTTCTTCCTCCTATTTCTTATTTTTCATAAGCTTTAATCTGTCAAGTAATGTGCCAACAGTTAAGTTTAAACTGTCTGTTTGTTTTAATTTGAATTCTTGTCAACGTAGTTATTAAATCAGAGCTAATATCGATACAAATGTTTAATGTAATTCTTGTGATAGTTTCAATAAAAGGTCTATTTTCTGGTAGACCAATATAAATTGAAGTCTCCTGTGAAGTTACATTTCTGGCTAATCACATCGTTAGATTTGTTGATTTAATCTGAAAAAGTTGAGACCCCGTTTAACTGATGGTAAGTTTGAAACAGTCTAAAACCTGCTCAAATCTATCATCTAATCTATAGGTAAGTCAGTAAACTGACCTCGTTTGGGTTTAATTACACAAACGGCCTATAGATTCCTTTACACCTCATACGGATAAATTAACTGGAAACACTCGGTGAACTTTGTGTATGTGTCTGGACTGGAGCAGCGATCGCTCCCAAAAGCGCCGCATGCAACGAGCGGAGCTAAGCGGACGGAGGAGGAAGAGCTATCATTAGCCTCGGATTCGGGTGGGCTAATGCCTAAAGGGAACAGCTCATGGCGGTGCGTGCAGACGGCTTTCGGTAAGTTATCTTAAGCTAGCACTAACAGTAAGTCAAATTAGTAATAAAAAAAGAGCTAATTTTAAAACAACAACAGATTAGAGATACTGGCTGTTACGAGGGCGGAGTTAATGTAAACAGATTTTTGAAGGGCGTGGCCTTCAGAGCTCATTATCATAAACAGCCTGTTCAGAACGGAAATGAGAAAAAGCAGAACTAAAAAGGGGATATCTTATTATCTAAGAATTATTTTGTGCATTAAATTGAATGAACATGGTCTGGATAGCCCACAGACATACCATAAAAATTTATAAAACCAATATGTGGTCTCCTTTAATAATGATTTAATAATCTCTTTTTACTGATAATACTGATGAACCTTTTGTTTGTTTAGGAACCACCTCCCTGCAGTCTGTCCAGAAAGTCTCCACTGGAGGAGCTTTTGGCTGAGGAAGAGGCACAGAACATAATGTCACAGCTCCATGTCCATGAAGAGAGGGCTGCAGATGTACCAGGACATTCCACCAGCCATTCTGTCTGAGGACCCTGCTGCTGGTGGTGGTGGAACCAACACAAGACTTATCCTTTGCTGTCAGATCTTGCATTCTCATATTTGTGTTCAAGCTTCTCCTACACCTAGCAAACATGTTGTCCACTGCAGGAGACACTGTCTGTCCAGAACACTCACATATATTGCCTGAGAAGCAGATATGATTATTTTCCTCAACAAGAACCATTTCTGATTTTATATTGTATCTGTTGCTAACCTGGACTGGATTGTACAAGTTGCTCTTTTTATAATAATAATAATAATACTATTTTGTTTGGTATTCTACAGCAGTGTTAGCCCATCAGTGAGAGCTCAGTAACATGACTGCAGCATCAGACACTGGACATGTGGAAATATGTTTCCATGAGGTTTTCAAACATAAAGCTCTCTTGTGAAAGTGTACCCCTGTGAAAAGAAAAACTCATAACATATTGAAGTTCATAAGTTTGATATTTATATACTGGTTGAAAATAGTCCTATGAGAAATTAAATAGTAAATTTAACAAAAAGGAAAAAGTTAATAGCATTAAAATTCAAATAGAAGTTCAAATTATTTCATCCTGAAAGAACTCTGTCTAACTACTGTAGCTCTTTTATAACATGATGGAGTTAAACTCAAAGCAGTCCCCTCAGATAAATAGTGTTAACTTGTTATTTTTATGTGAATTTTTATTAACTTATTATTTTTATATGAAAGTTTCTGTTAACTTATTATTTTTATATTTGATTGTTTCTGTTCAGTGCCCTGAGACGACTTCTGTTGTGACTTAGCGCTGTGACTAGCACCAATGTAAACTGGTTGTGTGAACCTAATCTTGTAAGAAAATAAAATGTTCAACACATTCTGACTGTCTTCTTATTGATGTATTATCACCCCCAAAAAATTGTATTTTGATTTAAGACAGGCTCAGAGTCCAGTTTTATTTTAACCATTTTAGTAAAAACAAATTAGATGACCATGTTACAGAAAACGTATAAGACTCTAGATGAGGCACAAGATTTAAACACTGTTTACATTATAGCATTACATGATGGTGTAGTGGTTAGGGCGTTTGACTTGGGACCCGAAGGACGCGGGTTTGCGTCCCGGCCACTACACACCTTGGGGTGTCTATGAGTGCACACCTAATTCTCCAGCTCCCCGAGCGCCCTCTGGCTGCTCACTGCACCACCTGGGGTGGTTGGGTTAAATGCAGAGATGAATTTCGTCTGTGTATGGGAAACATACGCAGATGACAGACAAACACATTATTATTATTATTATTATTATTATCTTCTGACTTTAAGTCACAGCTTCCTCAACTGCTCTTGGAGATTTAAAAACGTAATCAGTCAGAGAAAGGTAACTGTGTGGATCAGTGGCGGCCCGTGACATTTCCACTAGGGAGGGCTATTTCTAAAAAAATAAAAAAATAAAAAAAGGAATACAGTATTAGGAAATGAAGGGGATAAGGACAAAACAAGAATAAGAAAAGCACTGCTTATATTTTTACAAAACAATAAAATTAAAAGAAAAATACATGTACTGTACAGTTAGGGTAAGAGACCATGAGCTGCACACTCATGCTCAGTAGGTGGTGGTATTCACCTATCAGTTGCTTGCAATCCACCAATAAACTGAAGTAGAAGAAGAATGTAACAGGTGGCACCACAGGGTGGCACAATTTCCCTGTGATGTAAGCCTCTAGAAAAGGGAAGTTATCAGTAGGCTATTGATGACAGGGTGCAATTTCCTGAGAGTGGCCAGGTGTGTTGGGTTCACACATGCTGTGGTGCAGGCGCTTGTGGTAGGTTTGTTTTTAAACGTCTTGGTTGTTGTTTTTAAACAGTTGATTTTTATTCTGATGTGTGATGTGTTGACAACAGGACCACACAGTTTTAAAGAGCAGATTGAAGCAGGAATACCTGGGTGTGAAGTAGTTCGATGCCACAGGTAGACTTGCAGGTTTCTGGGTTTTAAATTATGTGGTATTGTGTGGTTTATTTTTGTCTGGTAGGGCCACACTTTTCTGTGCTGTTCGGGATTTGCCGTGACTGGGTGTTGGCTTATCAGACGCTGCAGGTGCGCAGTGATTTTTAAATTGTTTTAAGAGTGACTCGATGAAAGTTTTGTATTTAATAAATTTAATAAATTTGTCTTGTTTTTTTTTTTTTTACAGTTGATCACCGTCACCTGCTGTCCTTTTTTTTTAAAGCTTTTTTTCTTTTGTTGGTCTGCCCAGTTTTTCGAATTGTATTTTGTTTTCTCTTTAGTGCATGTGAGGGCGGCTAACAGTTTTAAATAACTTGGGTCACTTCCTTAAAAAATAATATTCCATGCTGTTAACTTTAAACTGAAAACCCTTTGCTTATGTTAAAATAAATATTATTATTGTTGTAAATCACATTTACCCTCTGTGTTTGTTTCTTTTTCCGGTTCATAACATTCATCCAAAGTTAATGACTGCACCATCCAGTTTTCGAGAAAATAACGACAAGTTTTCTGTCCTGCTGCACATAAATAACAGGAGTGTGCCTTACAGGTTCTGCAGCTCCCGAAGACGTCCACGGCCTTTCTGAGTCCGTGGCCGCTCCTCTGAGAGCCGCCAGCTGACTTTCAAGGTCCTTTATTCTTTGTGACATGGCCCGTTTAACCAGCTCCTCCTGAGGTACAGCACTGCTGGACACGTCCATAATGATGCCTTGTCACCAACGAGAAGTCCCACTCCCACTGTCCCTGCTGTCCTTATAATGTAACTCGTACACACACAAAAAGAAAAAACTGGTCACTTCCCGTATTTGTTTACCAAACAATGTCAAATGTTATGAACCGGAAAAAGAAACAATAAACACAGAGGGTAAATGTGATTTACAACAATAATAATATTTATTTTAACATAAGCAAAGGGTTTTCAGTTTAAAGTTAACAGCATGGAATATTGTTTTTTAAGGAAGTGACCCAAGCTATTTAAAACTGTTAGCCGCCCTCACATGCACTAAAGAGAAAACAAAATACAATTCGAAAAACTGGGCAGACCAATAAAAGAAAAAAGCTCAAAAAAGGACAGCAGGTGACAGTGATCAACTGTAAAAAAAAAAATAAAAATAAAAAACCAAGACAAATTTATAAAAATACAAAACTTTAATCGAGTCACTCTTAAAACAATTTAAAAATCACTGCGCACCTGCAGCGTCTGATAAGCCAACACCCAGTCACGGCAAATCCCGAACAGCACAGAAAAGTGTGGCCCTACCAGACAAAAATAAAGAATAAACAAAACCACATCCACATAATTTAAAAGCCAGAAACCGGTCAAAAGTGTGCTTAACTTTAATAAAATGACCAGTCAGCATCCGGACAGGGTCCAATAACACAGTGATCCGTCTCTATCAGGTAAATAAAACTATAAACTACGTCTCATACCAACATTACGGCAGCTAACAAGTTATACTCAATTTAAAGTGGTAGGTCAATTCAAATGCAAACACGATGCGAACGTTAGCTCGTATTTTTTTCTTAGATAAACGACCTGAAATAAATGGCTAAATGATGTTAGCTTGGCTCCACACAGCGTCCAAGTTAAATGTAGTGTAACTGAATGAAGAGAGACACAGAACAGTTACAGAATATGTTGTGAAAAGGTTGCATCCCTTTTCAGATGTGGAATCATCACCAACATTTAGGTTAGGCAATAACAGAGCTAATAATTGTTCATGCTAAAGCTAACGTGACATGCTTGTTTATGTTTGCAGGGACATGGTGAAAACCATCAACACACTGTTAATCCCACCTTGTTATAAGGTGTATCCACCTTATAACAAGGTGGGATTAACAGTGATAAGAGCAGCTCTTCTCTTTAAACAGAAGATGGACGTGTCTGGGAACAGATCAGAGATGATTGAGCAGGTAAAATGTCATTCATGCACAACTGTCCTTTCTGCTATTAAAATCTGAAATCTAAATACTAGTTAATGTTCTTTGTGGTCAACAGAGGAAGACTGTGGAGATGATGGGATCACCATGCAGTTTGAGGAAAGGCCTGAGAATGAAGGAGCAGTGTAAGTGTGATGAAATTATATACATTCTCAATCTTAAAAATGATTTAATAATCTATTTTTACTTATAATACTGATGAACATGTTGTTTGTTTAGGAACCACCTCCCTGCATTCTGTCCAGAAAGTCTCCACTGGAGGAGCTTTTGCTGAGGAAGACACTGGACATTTCCACATGAGGTTTTCAAACATAAAGCTCTCTTGTAAAAGTGTACCCTATGCAAAAAGAAAACTCATAACATATTGAAGGTAATAAGTTTGATATTTATATACTGGTTGAAAATAGCCCTGTGAGAAATTCATAGTAAATTTTAAAAAAAGGGAAAAAGTTCATAGAATTAAATTCAAACAGAAGTTCAAATTATTTCATCCTGAAAGAACTCTGCCTAATTACTGTAGCTCTTTTATAACATGATGGAGTTAAACTCAAAGTAGTCTTCTCAAATAAATAGTGTTAAATTATTTTTACATGAAAGTTTCTGTTAACTTATTGTTTTGAAATGAAAGTTTCTGTTATTTTCATATGAAAGTTTCTGTTAACTTGTTATTTTTATATTTGATTGTTTCTGTTCAGTGCCCTGAGACGAATTCTGTTGTGGCTTGACGCTGTGAATAGCACCATTGTTCTGTGAACCAAACCTTTTAAGAAAATAAAATGTTCAACACATTCTGACTGTCTTCTTATTTATGTATTTTCATCCCCAAAAAATGTGTATTTTGATTTAAGACAGGCTCAGAGTCCAGTTTTATTTTAACCATTTTAGTAAAAACAAATTTGATGACCATGTACATGTAACTACATTACTGTGGAAAACGTATAACACTCGAGCTAAATGACACACTCGAGCTAAATGACACACAAGATTTAAACACTGTTTTTTACATTATAGCATTACATCTTCTGATTTTAAATCACAGCTTCCTCGACTGCTCTTACTTGGAGATTTAAAAATGTATGCTGGTGAAGATTCTCAGTCATCCAGGACATGATAAAATCAAAAGGTGTTCAATATAGAAACAACTGGACTTTATTTGTCTGCTACAAATAAAGTCCAGTTGTTTCTGTATTGAACACCTTTTTATTTATTTAAAAAATGTAATCAGTCAGAGAAAGGTAACTGTGTGGTTGAACAGAGCTGCTTCTAGCCTCCTCACTGCTATTGTATTATTATTTGGGTATTATGTGGGTTGTAGCTGTGGCGTCTCTCCACTTCTCAGAAACATCCAGGGATCCCTCATCATCATCATCACCTCCTGTATCCTGTGTCCTGTAGTGGAAGAAAAATTCTCTTTAAGGGCTGCTACAAAAAGGCTCATAAAACCACATAGCAGACATCTGTTGAATATAAAAAGTTTATATTGTCTGATATTTACCAGGTTTGACTTCAGCTCAAGTTTTGTACACAAGCTTGAGTTCAAATAACTTGCTTCAAAACTTGAGTAATTCCTAATTCCTAAGTAGATTTTCAAAAGTGATGTTCTTTGGAATAACGAAGCATCTTGAACAAGACTGTTCAAGATGCAAATGTGCATTTGAGTCTCGAGTGAAGAACTTTCTGGTTTTAGATAATTACTGAATGTGGCATCAAAGCCTTTTTCTGCAGGACCAATTTATTTTTAATGAGTTTTAACAAGTAGCAAAGATTCAGGTGCAGCTAAATCTCAAAATCCAACAATTGAATAATAATTTGTAAGAATAAAGCCTTTGTTAAACACACGTTTAGAAAACACTTTTGTAAGATCTGGTTGAGAGGCATGGTAATATAATATAAGTGTTATGAGCCGATAAAAAGAAAGACACAAACACTGAGAATACATATGATTTACAATAATGTGATTTACAATAATGTTACATAAGCATTAGATAAAGCATTAGCATGTTAGCTCCACAAACAAATTCACCAGAATAAACAGTCAGCTGAAGGCTTTTTTCACAAATGGCTATATAAAAATTGAAAGGCATAAGTCAGAAATGCAAATAGACATTAGATAAAGGGCTTTCATTATTCAAAACTTACCTGCAGTCAGCCTGCTTGTCACTGCACGGCTCATTTTCAAAAATAATAATAAAAAAATAAAATAAACGACTGGAAACATGCTGTCGATAGGCAGAGGTCACGTTAGACGTGTCCAGGCGGCGGCGAAAACTGCGCCCTGAAGAGTCCAATAGTTTTGTAAAGTTGTGACATAACTGCGCATGTGCAAGTTATAATGAGAGTCAATGGATAAGCTGCAGGCGCCCACAGAGGACCGGAAATACGTCACAATCAGAAAATGTTTTTGAAACAAACAATATAACTCATCATTAAAATATTTATCCTACACAACTAAAAACATATATGCGTATATTTCGAAATATTTTTATTTTATTTCATTTTTATAAAAAAAAAAATGTAAGTCTTCAAATGGTGAACAGCTCCAGAGGTTCCAGAGGGGCGGCGCCCGGGCACCCCCTATTGGCCGGGCACCCTTGGTGTGGATGATTGAACAGAAGAGCTGCTTCATCAGAGGGTTTCCACGTGGATCACTTCCTGTCCTCCGTCCTCCTCGGTGCCTCATTGGAACAACTTGTTTGTACAGTATTTGGTGTTTGGATCTGATCTAGTCTCTAGCCTCCTCACTGCTTCCCTCATGTTTGAGCTGTATGGTGTCTCTCCACTTCTCACAAACATCCAGGCTGGACCAGAGGTTCCCTCATCATCATCACCTCCTGCCGTGTCCTGTACAGTGGAAGAAAATGTCTCTTAAGGGCTGCTTCAAACAGTGAGGTTTATGTACCGCCGCTTGGGTGTGGGGGATAAGTGCGCGGCACATATTGAGGCTGAGCTTCTCTGCAGGCGTCGTGGGTTCGCGTCCCAGACCTGATGAGCTATTTCTGCAGTGTCTCTTCCTTCTCTCTCTACCCGTTTCGCCCTCTCCCTCTACAATAAAGGCCACTAGAGCCCAAAAATGTAAAAAATTATAAAACAAAAAACAAAAAGTGAGGTTCATAAAACCATATAGCAGACATCCGTTGAATATAAAAAGTTTATATTGTCTGATATTTACCAGGTTTGACTTCAGCTCAAGTTTTGTACACAAGCTTGAGTTCAAATAACTTTCTTTTTATTTTGCAGAAAAAAATTATAAGAGTTATGACAAGAAAACATTACTGCCACCCATCTAATGAATTGTTTTGTCAAATGAATCTACTGAAATTTTATGATTTAGTAGATTATTATAACATTTTGCAACTTATGTATAAAGCTCATAATTGTATGTTACCTTCAAACATCCAAATGTACTTTGTCAAAAGAGCTAGCAATTATAATCTCAAGGGAAAAGATATTTTTGTCAAACAGAAATTCAGAACAAGTTTAAAGGGAAGATCTACTGTGATACACGGTGTTGGACTGTGGAATAATTTAAAGTCTGATTTTAAGGAAGCCAAATCGATTCCTGTCTTTAAGAAATGTGTTAAAGTTGATTTGTTGAACAAATATAAATGACTGTATTGAGTATATATATATAATTTCTGGTTAAACGAGTTGTTTACTTATTTAGTTGTTATAGAGCACTTAGTTTGTATTAGATGAAAAAAGGAGCAGATTTAATAAGATATTTTCTTCATCTGTACCTTTCATTTTATGTTTTTTCTTTTCATTTTCATATATTTATGTTATTTGTTGTATTTTTATAAAATGAATAAACTTAAAAAAAAAAAAAAAAAAAACTTTTGCTTCAAAACTGAGTAATTCCTAAGTAGATTTTCAAAAGTGATGTTCTTTGGAATAATGATCAGAAACAAGACTGATTGTTCAAGTTCCACTTGTGCATTTCCCTCTTGAGTCTGAAGAACTTTCTGGTTTTAGATCTTACTGAATGTGGCATCAGAGCATATTTCTGCAGGACCGATTTCTTTTTAATGAGTTTTAACAAGTAGGAAAGATTCAGATGCAGCTAAATCTGCTCAAACCCAACAATAATTGAATAATAATCTGTAAGAATAAAGCCTTTGACACAACGTTTAGAAAACACTTTTGTAAGATCTAAAAGTTGAGAGGCATATCAGCAGGAATGGTAATATAATAATATACATTAGACTAGCATTAGCATGCTAGCTCCAAAAACAAACTCCCCAGTTGCCACTTTTAGAATAAGCATTCAGCTGAAGGCTTTTTTCACAGAGCCATCTAAAAGTTGAGAGGTATATCAGTCAGAAACAGTGATCTGATACAGTACCTGATCAGAGGATCAGGTACTCTTAATAGTTCCAGAAACTCGCCTTAAGCGCAGGGGTGACAGGGCGTTCTCTGTAGCAGGCCCAAGACTCTGGAACGAGTTACCGCTGCTCATCAAACAGGCCCCCTCCCTCTCGGTTTTCAAATCCCGGTTAAAAACTCACTACTACTCCATCGCTTTCAATGCCAGCTGATTTGTATTGGATCGTTTGATTTATGATCTGCAATGTTTTTATGTTTTTCGTGTTGTACTTCATTGTCTGTGTTGCCTGTTGCGTGTTTGTTTGTCCAGCACTTTGGTGTGGACTGTTCCTGTTTAAAGTGCTTTATAAATAAAATGGTATGGTATGGTATGGTCAGAAACAGTGATGCATAGTTACATTGAAAAAGTAACTTAGTTAAGTTACTGATTAGTCCTTGGGAAAAGTAACTTAGTTAAGTTACTGATTAACTGCTCAATCAAGATGGCCGCGCTCAGACCAGCCGCAGCTTCATGGGTTCCCAGTTCATCCCCCGTTTTTAGTAATTTTAATAGTGTTTTTGTACCTGACTCTGCGCGTTTTTTGCGGGTGAATTATAGCCGAACTGAGCTGTTAAGAATTGGAGCGGATTTACCACAAGGCACAGCTGATATCAGCAACGAACTCAAATCAGAGCTCGGAAGATTGGAGCTGCTAAGATCATCTTTCTGGAAGCAGATGCGCTCCGGAGGAAAGAAGAGGAAACGGTGCTCTCGAGGAAAAAAGCGTGGCTGTCGAGCAGGAATTATGACGAGACTGCGGGCAGACGCTAAAACCGGGAGACCCCCGATGCCGGCTCTTTTTCTGTCCAACGTGCGCTCGCTGGACAACAAAATGGATTTACTTCGTTTGAGAGTGATCACGTCGGAGGAGATGAGGAGATGCTCGGTGCTTTGCCTCACGGAAACGTGGATCAATGAGGACACTCCTGACTCTGTTTATGAGTTGGATAATAGACTATTTTTCAGAACGGACCGGTGCACCGAGACTACGGGGAAAACACGAGGCGGTGGCGTCTGTATTTACGTTAACAAAGACTGGTGCACGAACTGTGCCGTTATCAGCAGGATCTGCTCAGCTGCTGTGGAGCTTTTAACAGTAAGATGTCGACCACATTACCTCCCCCGCGATTATTCAGCGATAATAATAAGCGCTGTTTACATAGCACCCGATGCTAATGCCAACGACGCCCAGGGAGAAATTCATGACTTACTCACCTCGCTGCAGTGTAAATATCCTGAGGGGCTTTTCATTGTTTCCGGGGACTTCAATCACGTGGATTTACGTGTCATCCTTCCAACCTTCAATCAGCACGTTTTCACAGCAACACGAGGAAATAAGACGCTAGACCAAGTCTTCACGAATGTGAAGGGGGCGTACACGGCGAAGCCACGCCCACCGCTCGGGGCTTCCGACCATCGCTCCCTGTTACTGGTCCCTAGACAGCTCCCCCCACTCAGACGCTCCAAGCCGGAACAAAGAGAGATCACATTGTGGCGCCAAGATAGTACCCCCATGCT
>JBBPBX010018651.1:25148-45354 GCA_038048925.1 Garcialebias charrua | reverse complement strand
ATTTTTGTCATCTGTGTATGTTTCCCATACTTGACAGACAAAATTGTTCTCTGCATTTAACCCAACCACCACCAAGTGGTGCAGTGAGCAGCCGTAGTCAGCGCCCGGGGAGCTGGGGAAATAGGTATGCACTCATAGACACCCCAAGGTGTGTAGTGGCCGGGGTTCGAACTCGAACCAGGGTCCTTCAGATCACAAGTCCGGTTCCCTTGCAAGTCTCCAGTCCATCACAGGGACACATTTACAAGTCTCCAGTCCATCACAGGGACACATTTACAAGTCTCCAGTCCATCACAGGGACACATTTACAAGTCTCCAGTCCATCACAGGGACATCCTGGACAGGTCTCCAGTCCATCACAGGGACACATGGACAAGTCTCCAGTCCATCACAGGGACACATTTACAAGTCACCAGTCCATCACAGGGACACGTGGACAAGTCTCCAGTCCATCACAGGGACACCTGGACAGGTCTCCAGTCCATCACAGGGACACATTTACAAGTCTCCAGTCCATCACAGGGACACATTTACAAGTCTCCAGTCCATCACAGGGACATCCTGGACAGGTCTCCAGTCCATCACAGGGACACGTGGACAAGTCTCCAGTCCATCACAGGGACACGTGGACAAGTCTCCAGTCCATCACAGGGACACCTGGACAAGTCTCCAGTCCATCACATCACAAAAATTAAGAACCATTACACGATTGTTTGGTTTATCATATTTATGGCTATTCTGTAAATAGTAAAAATAGAAAAATGACATTCTTTAAAGGAGTACTTTTTCAGTGTCAACTATCCTTCCTCGATGCACTTGCACATACCTTTATTTTGCTCTTACAGAATGTTTTGTTAGCAACTGAAACCTCTGTTGGAGGTGGTGCCTCAAAATCTTGCACATCAGAAGACATTCCATGTAATCTCTGTTGAGATTTTGATCACATAGTAGGAAATAATTGAAAATATATTGTGGTGAAACACATGTTGTAAACCTGTATGATTAAAAAAATATTTTTAAGCATGATTACATTCAAAAAGTAAAATTTAAATCACCTTGCATCTCCATGGCCATTCTGAGTCGCCATAATTATAGGTGATCTCATCTCCTTCATTGATGGGTTTAGTTGCAAACAAACATAGATAGGGCTTTTTGTTTACAATTATGTACCTCATCTTTGCATTTGGGTTTATATGGTCATAATTTACAAGCCTTCCAAGCGACCTGTCCTCGTTTGCTGAATCAACACTACAAATGCATAATGCATATTAAAAAAAAAAAACTCTTGCCAGCACTATAAATTACCTTACAATTAATAGCCTTTTATAAGTCATGTCAGACACAATGATAGGTTATTCTTACATACTCATACATACTCACAATATTTTTCCATCGAAGTAGAATTCAAACAAAAACACTTTCTGTGATTCATCGTAAACATGATGCTTCCTCTCACATCCTCCTTGGTGATCAGTTCACCTCGATATTCCAAAAGAATGTCATCTTTTGCAAAGGATTTTTTTGCAGAGATTCCATGACCTAGTTATATAAAAATCACATCAGTCCATCACAGGGACACATTTACAAGTCTCCAGTCCATCACAAGGACACATTTACAAGTCTCCAGTCCATCACAGGGACACCTGTTCGGCCATAAGTCAGCCATTTTGGGTCAAAGGGTAATTTTTGGCTGTTTTTCACTTTTCATTGATGGTGAATTTTAATGCACTCCTCCTAGGGATTTTGAGCGACTGACTTCAACCTTGGTTAATATGCACTTAAGATGTGGGTGAGTGAAAATTCATCAAAAACTTGTATTTTCATATATGCTGAAGGGACGTGGCCTTGCCTCAACGTTTGGCTTCTCGCCATACATTTTAAAACGCTATAACTTTCACAATGAAAAACAGAATTGCACCAAACTTGGCATGAGTGATCCATGTCAGATGCCCAACAATTCTCTGTGGTCATGTTGTGCTGTCACTGAAACCCCGCTCCCTCAGAACAGGAAGTCACTTTTTTCTTGGAAGGCTCCCTTTCTGACAGCCTTGAACTAATCAGGATGATCCTACGTTAGAAGACGTAAAACAAGTTGGTTTGGACCAACGATCCAAGCGGGACGGTGCTCGTTAACAGCGGAATCGAAATAAAGGATCGTGCAGAGATTTTTTTCTTCAAAACATACATTTTCCTGGATAAGTTGAAGGTAACGCTCCCATTATGCCGATTCGCCATGCAACAGCGACTCCAACTCAGGAGAAGGCACCCTCCGCGGCTGCAGAGAACGATCCAGAAGCCTCAGATGAGGAGTCGCCCTCTGCTGATTAAGATCAGGCAGCATCTTCAGCTGCAAGAGGCGAAGATGAGGAGGGGGAGAATTCAGGTGACGCGAATACGGACAAGAATGAAGACACTACTGAAGAGGGAGTGGAGGGAGAAAAAAAAAGATGAGAAAGATGTGAAATGCCCGGACTGCGAGGCTGGCCAGTGCTCAACACACTGCTTTGTTCTCCTTCTAAGGATGAAGGATGGCTACAAGTATGGGAAATCCAAAAGCAAGAAGGTGAAACGGACAATTCCTGCATGGGCTAGTGCCACTGCCAGCAAACGCATTCCTGTTACCAACTATGCAGGCACGCAGTGCAAAGTGGATACTGTAGTATCATTATCGAAGCTATAATTTACTCTCAGGACAAGGTAGGGATTTCATTCCAGTCACTCATGAAATAACTTCATTATTGATTTTATTAATAGTGTTATTATTTATCTCTAAATAAAAAAAGTGGTCCTCCTTTATTTATATCGTCTGCAGAGACTCGAAGAAACACACCGACCACAGGTTCAGACCCATCGATGAAGCTGCAGCGGAACTCAGAGAGGATCTGCTGAGATCCATGAAACCACTGAAGGAGAAGCAGGAGGTCAAGAAGAAAGTTCAGTCTGAGTTTGATCAGACAGCAGAACATGTGAAGGTCCAGGCTCGACTCACAAAGACGCAGATTAAGAAGCAGTTTAAGAAGCTTCACCAGTTTCTAACAGAGGAAGAGGAGGCCAGGCTGGCTGCTCTGACGTGGGGACAGTGGCAACCCATGTGTTTGACCGTCCTGTCTGTCGAAGACGTGGAAGATTTGTGGATTATTGGGATATTGGTGGCAGCTGCTCTGTTTTTTGGCGTGAGCGGAGCTGTCTGTTACTGGAAGATCAGGAAGACTTCGGCAGCTATCGGCGCACTGGCCAAACTTCCTGATCAGCAAGAGTCTCTGATCCGGGCTGTGAGCTCCTCAACCCAGCTGTTGTACGAGCTGAACCGCACAATGGGAGCGGTAGACCACCGTGGACCTGCGGTGCGCTTTGGAACTCGTTTACAGCCGCCCGGCATTAATCAGGGCACGGATGGGGGTTCGTAGCTTCGGAAACTCATTTGATTCGGCGATTTTGGACCTGAACAGCACCTGGACTCTGGAAGGCTGCAGTCAAAAAGAACACTGTGGCCTGGATTGAAGATAAACAATAACTATCTAATCTAGTTTCTGCTCGACCTTGGAAAAGAAGAAGGCCGTTTGCTAGGAACTATTCTCCTGGAGTGAAGCTGAGAGACACTGCTGACCCCCCCCCTCCCTCCCCAGAGGTCTCTGGGAGTGCGCTCGGAGGCGCCAAGGTTAACAACTGCTGAACTGTGTTATCTGAAGTGCTGCTCACAGACTCTTTTGATCTCCTTGCATGTCGTCAAATCTGCAACAATGTCTTGTCTGGTTGTGCTTATTGCTGATAGAGTTTTTGGGACTTTATCATAGAGTGTCTTAAGGCAATCTTTGATAGATTCTTTTTTTGAATATCACAAATGATACCTATTGTGTTTTTCCTTTTTCCATATCTGTTTGACCTTCATCCGGAGACGGATGAGCGCGGCCGCGCAGAAGAACATGTCATGTGTTTGGAAATGCTGCAGCTTGCATACTCTCCCTCTCTGGACGACTGTGCTACATAATCACGTTGTATTAATTAACTGGTGCAATGTTAATAAATAAATCTCTTATCTCTTAATCTCTCTCTCTTAATCTCTCTCTCTTAATCATGTGCACCTTCTACAGGGGCGCCATAGAAAGTGTCCTGACCAGCTGCATCACGGTGTGGTTTGGTGCATGTACTGCATCCTGCCGAAAGAGCCTCCAGCGTATAGTGAGAGCAGCTGAGAAGATTGTCGGCACCTCCTTGCCCTCACTACAGGACTTACACAGCAACCGCCTCACTCGGAAAGCCCTCTGCATGGCAGGTGATCCCACACACCCACTACACAGCTGCTTCAGCCTGTTGCCATCGGGGAGGAGACTGAGGAGTCTCCAGGCTCGAACCAGCAGACTGAGAGACAGCTCTGTTCATCAGGCAGTCAGGATGCTTAACACTCTGCCAGCTCTGCCCTCCCTCCCACTTGTACTGCCTTAATCACAAAAAACTTTCACACATTACCACACAACACAAAGTTTTTAACACTGGACTCTGTGTCATCAATACGGGTCATTCACTCAACTCACGGTCATGTGCTCATTCAGTTTGCACTACTTCTCATATTTGCACTAATGTTTGTATTACATTACTGCCTATAGTCATACTACTGTTTACATTTACTGTTTACATTTATTACTACTGTTTACATTTATTACTACTGTTTACATCTAGACTTTTTATATCTACACTACTGCTGATATACAGTATATATTCTTTTTACTAGCCTTATTGCATAATGCCACTTTATCTCTATACCAATATCAAATACCTCATACATATACTGTGTACATTAACCTCATATGCTGCTTTGTCACTCTTTACAAATGTCAAATGCCAGAACCTTCATTTATTTTATAGATATACTTTTTATACTTTATACTTCGGGACAGTATTACACTCTATTTCATTTTATGATTATGTTTATTAAATGTTGGTGTTTTTGGTGTTGGTGAAACTTTTTATACTTTTATACTACTATGAAAAACTACTATGCAAAAAACTCAGGACAGTATTACACTCTATTTCATTTTATGATTATGGTTATTAAATGTTGGTGTTTTTGGTGTTGGTGAAACTTTTTATACTTTTATACTACTATGAAAAACTACTATGCAAAAAACTCAGGACAGTACTAAACTTTTATTATTTCATTTTATGCTTGTTTATTAATTGTTTAGTGTTTAGTGTTTAAATGGTTACTGTTGCACCGAGGGACTGAGAGAGAAATGCAATTTCAATCCTGTGTATGTCCTGTACATATTGCAGTTTTGATAATAAAGTTGACTTTGACTTTGACTTTGACTTTGACTTTGACTAAAATACAGATTTTTTACAATATTACATGTACGGTATATTATATACTTAGGGGGGCTAAAATACTGATGTTTTGCAATATTACATTATATTATATACTTAGAGAGGCTAAAATACAGATGTTTTGCACTATTATATGTATATTATATATTTTTTTTCTTTTGGCTGCTCCCTGTGTTATTGGTCGCCACAACAAACCAAGTTGCACAAAGACTTGGCAAATTTTCTTTTTTTTACGTCAGATGCCCTTCCTGACGCAACCACAGACCACCGAGCTACCACAGCATCTGTGTGGAGCAGAGCGCTGCTATTTAGGGTGCCCGGAGAAGCAGATGGTGGGAGTTAAAGGCCTTGCTCAAGGGCCCAGAGTAGAGCAAATGGGGGTGGAGGGAGTTGTGGGTGCTTCACCTATCCCACCCACATTTTTGATGTTGTCAGTACCTGGAGTAGAACTGGCAATCTTCGGATCACAGGCTAACCTTCTATATTAGTTAGCCTATTGTTACATACCAGAGAATCACTACTGTTAATGCCAGGTATGCCTCATTCAAGGTTTCTGCTGAATGTAGTGACGTGGCTGTTATGGACAACCCAGAGCTTTGGCCTGACGGAACTAATGTGAGAAGTTTTTTGAGCCCCGCAAAACTGTCATCTGTGCAAATGCTACCCCTCCTTCCATGGATATATGCGAGCCTATTGCTGGCATGAGCACAAAATCCTAAATATTTATGGACATTAAAGTCATCTCTTACAACTGTCGTGGCCTGCGCTTAGGGCAGAGCGCAGATGATAAAGCTCGCCGTCTGGTTGTCGACCAGTTGTTGATGAAATGTGACATCTTATGCTTGCAAGAAACCTTTTTAGCCAAACAGGATTTAAAAGGACTAAACTCTATTAATGACAGTTTCCTGGGTGCTGGAGAATCTTCTACTGACTTCAGTTTGGGAATTAAAAGAGGAAGGATACCAGGAGGAGTGGCTATATTATGGAAAAAAAGCCTGGACTCAGTGATAAATGTCATTAGATTAGATATGGACTGGTGTATTGCAGTACACGTGAAACAGCATGACAAAGAATTTATTATTTTAAATGTCTATGCTCCATATGAATGTCATCATAACGAAGAAGAATACCTTAGTAAACTTGCTTATATTAGCTATTTTATGCAAAATGAGAAGTCTAAAAGTATTTATGTTATGGGGGACATGAATGCAAACATCTCAGATAAAAATTCACTGTTTGCTAAACACCTGAATCATTTTTGTACAGATTCTAATCTAATACTGTCAAGTAAAGAATTTTTGCCAGCTGACAGTTACACCTATATTAGTGAAGCCTGGCATACTACGTCTTGGTTGGACCATTGTATCACTACAGCAGATGCTCATGCTGCTTTGGTATACATTAATATCTTATATATATACTTTCTCTCTCGCTCTCAACGGAGGCAGTCGCAAGTCCTTCCCTCTCCCGTCCTTCCCCCCCCCCCCTTGCTGCCTGCAGCTCTCCAGATAAGCACCTCGAACGCAAATTAAGATGGATTGGAGGTTTGGGCATTCGATTCTACGAACAAGATCTCTACAGAAGAAATGGCACAAGGGGAGCCTTTCCACCCTCACAGAGTGACGAAGAGGATACGCCATGGATTCCTGTGGGGGGATGGTGTGTGTCTCGCTCTCTGTGCTCTGCTCTGTGGAGGTGAAGAATCTGGTTTATATTGGATTATGATGGCAGCGCTTTGCTTTTTGGCGTTTGTGGAGTACTGGTCTATCGCAAAAGATGGGTGAGACTTCAGCAGGACTAATACCTGGAGCACCCGACGTCTGGTCTGCACGGTGACCTCGAGAAATCAGCTGTTTGCGAGCTTATCCAGAGGGTGAACGGATCACCCTCGGACTGGGACTTTGCACGCTGTGGTCAACATCTGAGGTCAGAGCTTGGATCAGTGGAAAAAGTCCCGAATTGGATCATTTTTGGAACCGAGTCGCCCTTACAGACTGAAGGCTATACAGAAATTACAATGTGAGCCTGAAATGAAAATATTTGTTAATTCCTATCTGACTCCCTTGGAAACAGCCTTGGAAAAGGCTGGATATCTAATCTCCCCTGAGATGTGCTTTACTGTGGAAAAACAGCTGCTCTCTTGTCTTGTCTGCGGTTGCTTGTACAGACTGTAACTGCTCTAATATTGGACATAGAACCAATATAACTCAATTTTATTCTGACATAACTGAAGCACTACTGGGAGCTAGCCTGCCTTATAATAAAAGTAACGTAAAGATAAAAAATAAACCAGGTTGGAACACATACGTGTCTAAATACCACACTGAAGCCCGCGAAGCTACTACCAATTGGGCTCTAGCAGGTAAACCCAGGCATGGACCTATATTTGAACACAAAAAGTTGTCTAATGCAAAATACAAATATGCATTACGCTTCATTAGACAGAATGAGCAAACCATGAGGGCTGATTCCTTGGCAAAAAAACTTATAGGAAAGGACACAAAAGCCTTTTGGAAAGAGGTTAAATCTATAGGAAATAATAAATCCACTCTCCCTTGCACTGTCGATGGTGCCTCTGGGGCAAATATGATTGTAGATTTTTGGCAACACCACTACAGCAAGATATTTACCTGTGTTCAGAGTGAACCCTTCCATGTTGACAAGGTTAGTACTGCAGAAACTATCAAGTCACATGAGGTCTATCAAGCAATTGAAGAACTATCTGTAAATAAATCTATAGGAATGGATCTTATTTCAGCTGAACATCTCAAGTTTGCAAGTTCAAGGGTAGCCCCTCTTCTTGCCTTGTGTTTCACTGGTTTTATTATGCATGGTTTTATTCCTGATTCCTTGATGAATGTTGTTATTCTTCCTGTGATTAAGAACAAAGCTGGAAAAATTGGCAGCTCTGATAACTATAGACCTATTGCCCTAGCTAATACACTATCTAAGGTCTTTGAATTAATTATTTTGCCAAAATTTGCAAAGATAGTAATGTCTGCAGACAATCAATTTGGGTTCAAGTCCGAGCATGGCACTGATCTATGTATATATGGCCTAAAAGAATTACTGAATAACTATAATAACAAAAATTCTACGGTTTTTATGTGTTTCTTAGACGCCTCTAAGGCTTTTGATCGTGTAATCCATCGTAAACTATTTTTAAAATTATGCCAAGCTGGTGTGCCCAAATATATAGTGAGATGTCTGTCCTATTGGTATGCTAACCAAAATATGCAAGTCAAATGGGATAATTGTGTGTCTGCATCCTTCCGTGTCAGCAATGGTGTCAGACAAGGAAGCATTTTATCTCCTATACTGTTTAATTTTTATATGAATGACCTCTCTAAGCAGCTAAACCTGTGTAGAACTGGCTGCATGGTTGGAGATACAATTATCAATCATCTTATGTATGCTGATGACTTAGTGGTTTTTAGTCCAAGTTCAGCTGGTCTTCAGAAGCTGCTTCATGTCTGTTCAGCATATGGTGAGACACATGATATCATATTCAACCCCTCTAAAAGTCTCATTTTGATTTGTCGCACTAAAGAGGACAAAAATAGTGTATTTCCACTTTTTAAGCTGTCTGGGACTTTATTGAATGTTGCAAATGAAGTAAAGTATCTGGGTCATGTGTTGACAGACCGTCGGTCTGATGATGAGGACATTTACCGTCAGGTTCGAATGATATATGCTCAGGCAAATATCCTTGCTCGTAAGTTTGCATTCTGTTCTGATGAAGTGAAAATTAACTTGTTTAGATCTTATTGTACATCACTGTATACGGCACATTTGTGGTGCAATTTAAAAAAAGCCAGTCTTCATAGATTGAAGGTGGCTTATAATGACGCACTAAGACTTCTTTTAAATAAGCCCAGATGGACCAGTGCCAGTGAACTATTTGTATCTGCTCGCGTCAGCACTTTGATGGCTGTTTTAAGAAAGTTTATGTATAAATTTATTTGTCGTTTACATAAGTCTAATAATAGAATTATTCTACTGTTGACTAATGTCAAATATAGTGCAGTGAAATATTCATCTGTGCTTTGGAGACATTGGTATGATTGCCTCCTGAACGGTTAGGTACTTTTTCTATTGTACTTTTTATTTTATTTTCTAATTTTTCTAATTTTTTATTTGTATTTTGTATTTTATTTTATCATGTTCGTTGTCTCTTATGTAGGTTGGACTCTGAGTCTGTAATAAAGTTATCTATCTATCTATCTATCTATCTATCTATCTATCTATCTATCTATCTATCTATCTATCTATCTATCTATCTATCTATCTATTAACTTTTATTTAACAGGCAAAACCCATTGAGATCACGTGTCTCTTTTGCAAGGGGGGCCTGGGCCTGAAGGCAGCCTAACATGCATGTTTTTGTTCTGTGGGAGGAAACCTGAGTACCTGGAGAAAACCAATGCAAGCACAAGAATAACATTCAAACTCCACAGAAAGACCCCAGGTCCAACCAGGGATTGAACCCAGGACCTTCTTGCTGTGAGGCAACAGTGCTAACCGCTGAGCTGTCGTGCTGTCTCTAACCTCTGCACCACCACTTCCGTATATTATATACATATAATGTATTATATGCATTTATATTTATGCAACCTGTCCTGAAAATCTGATCTGGCAAGTAAAACCCAGTTAAAATCTTCTCCTGTCATTGACTGTGGTTATTTTTGAATAAGTAAGTTAAGCGAGAATATTTTTCTCTAACAACCAACTCACAAGTATCTGTAGAATGATTTGTTAAATTATCTTTGTAGAGATGTGGTAAAGTGCTGCATCAATGTGTGTGTGGAGATAAATGAAGCCACAGATTGTATTGAATGATTTCAGGATCTTGATTAGATAGAAAGGCTCTGTATGAGTACTGTCCATTTACCATAAGTCTTGAGCACAACTGGTTGGACTGTATCATATTCTAGACTAAAATCAGGTGATAGTGAAGTTTCAGAGCTTTACCTGTGCACACTCTCTGCAACAACAATGGCCACAACTGCTGTGAAAATTCCAACATCGTAGCCACCCTTTCTAACATAATACAGTAAAATATTGATCTGCTTCTTTGTATCAGATGAACGCACTTGAATAAAGTTTTATCTTTTTTTATTTTTATAATTTTATTTAAGAATCCATTAAAGCTGCTATCTGCAGTTTCTGTATGACCAAAACACTTGGAAAACTTTTGAACAGGGAAAGCATTCTGCTCCCTCCCCCTCAGAGCCATATATGGCTGCTCCCCCGTGGTCTGCTGAACTTGAGATCAGCTCCGCCTCCGCTGTGCTACATATTCTGTGTTTATATGTTAATAAAACGTTCTTAAAAAATAAAATAAAACCATGGAGCGCTGGTCCAGCACTGCAGAACACCAGAAAATCTGCAGGGACTCGAGCAGCCACGTAAAACCTGAGTTTAATTCGCTCGTGACAACCTCAGTCATTTCCTCATTCATTGCACTCAGCGGAGGGAGAGGAGAGGAGGAGGAGGGAGCGATCACTTGACTTTTGGCAAAAAAACAAAAGAAAAGTCCAGATAAGGGATGAAGAAGGGGAATTTAATACATTTGTGTCACATATAAAACAGTCCTGCATCGCTTTGCAATTATTTCAACGAGAACCTGCGCGGCCGCTGCGGGATGACAGTGGGCGTGGGTTAGGAGCGTGAGAAGTTAGAAGCTCTGTTTTTATTGGCTGGTTATAAACTCTGTTTTTATTGGCTGGTTAACCACGGGCGCTTTGGTTTTTATAAATGCTTTTATTACCACCGGGAGATGCCAGAGGACTATAGTTTTTTTTCAGAGATTACCTGTCAAACATCAATCTATCATTAGATAGTGGCAGAGTGAAGAAATATGTTTAAAAAATAAGTTACATATCAGCTTTAACAACAGTTCGTGAAAACAGAAACAAAACAGGCATGACATTTTTTTTTGTTCCTGTTCCCCCTACCCCTCCTTATCTATCCCCATCCTGCTGCTACAAACAGTAACAATAATAAAATAAATAAATGATAAACAAACAACTAACAAAAAATTTTAAATAAATAATAATAACATACCGGTAATTCAAAAACGTGGACAACATACAGAAAGGCGTGGGTATAGAAACCAAGTCAGGACATGGACATTTAGAAAACTGCACAGGTTAACAAGCACTGTCAGTTACCAGAAACCATCAGGAACCAATGAGGCCGCAGGGCCGGGGCACAGGCACATACACAGCAGAACCAGCTCCCGTGTGATCCTTAGGATCGAGGGAGGGCATCCAGTCTCTCAAAGTAAGATAATAGAGGGGCCCAAGTTTTATAGAATTTTTGGATTGAACCTCTAACACTAAATTTGATCTTCTCTAGTTTAAGGAAAAGAGTCAGATCTTTCAACCAGAGAGAAGCTTTGGGTGGATGTGCTGATTTCCACACTAATAGTATTCTTCTACGGGCTAGGAGAGTAGAAAAAGCCAGTACATTTTTAAAATCATGTGTTAATGAAATATCCTACCCTGGGACTCCAAATATTGCCAGTTCAGCACTGGGTTGGATACTTGTATCAAAAGCTTCAGATAGGATCTGAAAAATTATAGACCAGAAGTTGTGCAGCTTATCAGAACATGTGAGTTAATTTGCTTTGACTGTATGGCAACGAACACAGTTTTCACTGACTGTAGGGTAAATCCTTGAGAGTCTGGCTCTGTTGTAATGAATCCTGTGGAGGACCTTGAACTGAATTAGTCCAAGTTGAGCGCATGATGCTGACCCATTTACTCTACGTAATGCGTGATTCCAGGTCTCATTAGAGATGTGTATACCAAGTTCTTCTGACCATTCTGCTCTAATCTTGTTAAGTTTCACTACATTGAGTGATGAGATGCTATTATAGATTTTGGAAATGAGGCCTCTACATTGTGTAGGAGTTTGCAAGATGATGTCCATTCCTCCCTTTGGGGGTAAATTGGGAAAGCAAGGACTGATGTTGCGAACAAAGTCTCTAATCTGGAGATAACGGAATAGGGAGGAACGATGTAGACTAAATTTAGAGGCGATAGCATCAAAGGTAGCGAAAATACCATCTATGTAAAGGTCACTAAAGTTACTTAAGCCTGCTCTCTGCCATTGGGCAAAGACAGGATCTAATTTGGATGGCAGGAAAACATGGTTATCACATATGGGACTATAGATAGAGAAGTTTGTCATATTGAAGTGTTGTCTAAATTGTGACCATATTTTTAGTGTAGAGATTACAACTGGGCATGTAGAATATTGCTTAGGAGAGAGAGGAAGCTTTGAGGCAACTAATGCAGGGAATGATGATGGCTTACATGTATTCAGTTCTAATTGGCACCAGCCAACATCCGGTTGTTGTAACAAACAGACTACTTTTTGTAGGTTTGCTGCCCAGTAATAATACAATAGGTTAGGTAGAGCCAAACCCCCGTCTTCCTTTTGTCTCTGAAGGAAACGCCCACTAATTCTGGGGTGTTTGTTATTCCAGATGAACGAGGACAGCTGTTTATCAATAAGTTTAAAAAATGATTTGGGGAGAAAGATCGGAATACTTTGAAATAAATACATAAATCTAGGCAAGATATTCATTTTAATACATGCAACTTTGCCAGCTAGCGATAAATTTAAGACACTCCACTTCTGGAGATCGCGTTTAAGATTATTGAGCAGAGGGGTGAATTTTTTTTCAAACAGATCAGGAAAAGAACGTGTCACGTTGATTCCCAAGTATTTGAAACCTGTTCTAGAGAGAGGGAAGGGCAAATCAGTTTCTGTAATTTGGAGTGCAGAGTTATTGATTGGGAAACATTCACTCTTTAAGAAGTTCAACTTATATCCTGAAAATTTACCAAAACGGTTTAGTAAACTCACGATGTTGGAGATAGATGATACCGGGTCAGAGATGTAGAGCAATAAGTCATCTGCGTATAGGGACAGCCGATGTTCCAGCTGTTTTCTATAAATACCCTTAAAGTCCAGTGAGGTCTTAAGCATAATTGAAAGTGGTTCAATAGCTAGAACGAAGAGAAGTGGGCTAAGAGGACAACCTTGCCGGGTGCCTCTAGATAGAGAGAAGGGCCTAGACCTCGTTCTATTAGTGATTATGCTTGCTTTGGGTGATGTGTATAACAGCTGTACCCATGATATAAATTTGTGCCCAAACCCAAACCTAGCTAATACTGTAAATAAGTAAGGCCACTCGACTCGGTCGAATGCCTTCTCCGCATCGAGAGAAACCACAACCTCAGGGGTCTCTCCCGGTGAAGGGGCATGAATAACACCAATAAGCCTACGTATATTAGAAAAAGAGTGACGACCTCTCATGAACCCGGTTTGATCCGAGGAGATTATATCTGTCATGACCGCGTCCAGTCTCAAGGCCAAAAGTTTATCTAAAATTTTAACGTCTCCATTAAGGAGTGATATAGGCCTGTAGGCAGCGTAGTCCATCAGATTTTTACAATGTTTTAATAAAAGTACAATATTAGCTTCTGTAAGGGTCTGCGGCAAGTTTCCATGCTTTAGTGAGTGACCCTATAGAACCGAAAGTGTTGCCGCCAACGCTTTTTCCACACGTTTTCCCAAGCTATTTTTAGATTATTGTAACTGCAACCATTTGTGCTATCAGAAAAATTCAAACTGTGTTTGAAAGAAAAAAAAGTGCGCTTTTTGGTTGTTTTTGGTGGTATTACGGTAATCACCCTCCCCCAGCTGCAAGAGGCCGGGAAAGCGAGTCTTTTGTGTTCAGCACGAACAGAGTGCTGCGTGAGCAGGAAAACATGAGCAGCAAAGCAGAGATTCAGCAAAAAATATGTCAAATTTCAAGGAATAAAAAGACAATAAGGAGATTCCTGGATGATTTTAATTTGTAGAAGGAGTTTCTTTTTGTTCTTCTGAAGAAAAAGCTGAAAAAACATTTGATCTAACAATCTAATAACTTTTTGAATTTTATTTCTGAATGAATGAGGGCTGTTACTTCGTGGATAATAGTTTTATACTGGGTACATATAATAGGATATAGTTTTATTTTATTTTTTATATTTTATTTTGTTTTTGGAATAGTATATCAAGTCTATAAGATATAATATTCATCAGTTTGTACTTTGTTTGTGTAGAAGATAATAAGAGAAATGTAGGGAGGGGAAATTCGCCTGTAAATAATTTGAATTGTTAGTCTGTTTCTTATTTGTAAAAATAAGTGAGAATAAAAAAACATTGTAAATATGTTCTATAGTGTTGAAATTGTTAATTTGTGATGCAAAATCTGTACTTCATGTTCAAATGCAGTGTTTTATTTGCATAAAATCTCTAAAATCTAATTTCGCTTTTTGTTTTTTCTTGATGTTAAACAGTTTTAATAGTTGTTTTGTAACAAGTATAATGTAAAATAATGCCAGATATTGAAAGTTCTAAATATTCTGAACAAATGTGCTGAAACACTTGGCCATAGGACATTTTCTTCATATTTTCTAGTGAAAAACAAGTAAAAAATGCCAGGTGTAAATTTGAGGCTTAGGTTTACATTTCAAGTAAAAGAGGTGCTAATTTGGATGATTTATTTTTATAGAATTCGATTGGAAAGCCGTCTGGTCCAGGGGTCTTGCCACTCTGCAATGCTGAAATAGAGTTGATAACTTCAGTAAGAGTGAGGGACCTATCCATATCCCTCTTCTTATCTAGATCTATAGCAGGGATATTCAAGTCGTCTAGAAAATATTTCATGTCTGAATTATCCTCTGGGAATTGTGATGAGTATAGATCAGAATAAAATTGTTCAAAGACTTGGTTTATTTCAGCTGGATCAACAGTTCGCTCTGTAGTGGACTTATGAATCTCTGATATGAGCTGTGTCGCTGACCGACTTTTGAGTTGGTGGGCTAGTAGCCAGTGACGTGCGGTGAGGTTCATGGCTGGTGAGGCACTGAGCAGTTTTTTTCATATGTATAATAAAAAAACAGACAAAAAATGTTCTCCACGTTTTGGCTTCTGTCTGCCATAGCTTCTTCAGCGCTTTGGATACTTTGGATAGCGTTATTTTCTTCTTTTATAATACATGAACCCTACAGAGTAGTTTATTCGCCATTTGATTGGCAGCAGTTAACGGGTTGTGTTTAAAATCTCATATCAGCAATCTTTACACATACAAACTGTAGCACACAAAAAAGCACATTTAATTTGGAGAAAAAATATTTTAGTCTTACCTTTACTTATAAATTAAATTAAACTATAACAAAATCAAATTTTATTTTACAGAAAAGAGCTGTGAGAATTATTACAAGAAAGCCTTACTGTCATCCATCTAATATATTATTTAAACAACTCAAAGTACTGAAGTTTTATGATTTGGTGAACTATAATATTTTGTTAGTAATAGAACACTCAAATGTTCAAATGTATTTTGTTAAGAGAGAAAGCTGCTACAGTCTAAAGGGAACTGAAATTTTTGCAGAACTAGTTTGAAGGGACGGTCTATTTCAATACAGAGAGTTGAATTGTGGAATGTTTTGGGAAATGATGTTAAAAATGTAAACTCTGTGCTTATGTTTAAAAAAATTATCAAAACTAAATTGTTAACAAAATACTAAAACTTTCAAAATACTAAAACTTTTAGTTAAGTGTACTGTATAATGTTCTAGATGTTTGTTGATTATGAAAAGTTACTATTTTTTGCTCTGTTACTTATAGATAATTATTGTTTTAATTAATTGATTGTTTGAACTTGTTTTATTTATGAAAAAAGGGGCAGATAAAATAAGATTTCTTCGTATTCTTTCATATAATATGTGATGTGCTTTTTTCGTTTTCTTCTGGTTTTTAATGTAAAATGAATAAATAAAAAAATAAAAAATAAAATAAAAAAATAAATGAAGTCCATATGCACCACTCCTACTAACACTACCACTCCTCGCGTCAATGACTTTTTTCTAGAAGTCTTCCTTGTCGCTTTCAGTTTTAAAAAGTCTCTCTGCCTCGATGGAGATCATTGCCAGAGAAAGCCTTCCTTTATCAGAAATTTAATCCTCCATTGTAAAATTCTAGCCAATCAGGAGAAAAAAAATAACTGAATCACTGCACTGTCCTTAAATTGTAGCACGCTTCACTTTCTCCTCCAGCGCTCCGCTGCAGGAGAAATCCTGCATGGGCTCACTAGCCCCGCCTCCTCCTCCATGCGGCTTGCCACGCACGGCACCTTTTATTACTGTTTTATGATCGCCCAGCACAAGAAACACCTTACACACACACACATACAGTTTTAGACAAAAACACTAGACATTATATTCCCCAGCTAAACTATAGAAATGTAGTTTATATAGCAAAAGTATTTGGACAATTTAACAGCGACATAAAAGGTGCAAGAATACAACTCACTGCAGCTCAGTCAGCCGAGTGATTGCGCAATCATGCGGCGCAGCTGCCGGGTGCCTCCAGCACGTCCTTCCTCAGAATTTGAACGCTAAATAAGAAAAATCGGTGATTTTGAATAAAAAATAACTTAAAACTGGTTTAGTTTTAAGTAAAATAAGTTTATAGTACAAATCAAAGGATAAATACAATAATTACATTTATTTTTTCAATTTACATTTTTTTCTTTCCATGATGACAGATGAGGCGTGGCCTCACTTGCCTCCCCTGACCGCACGTCACTGCTACTAGCCCATAAAGTTTTATTTTATCTTATCTTATCTTATCTTGGTCAGAAGAGCCCAACAGAACAGGAGAACTACTCAGATGGAGCAAATTTAAAATTATATCCTTTTGAGTTTGTGCCTCCAGTTTACAGACTTTATCATCAACTTCTTCTTTTCTAAGGGGCAAACAACAACGTTCAACCTGTAAATCCAACTCACAGATCAGAAGTGGGTTTTTCAATTCCTTCAGTCTGAGATGCAGGATGAAGACTAGGGAAAATACCTTTCAAATATTATGCCCCCCACCCCCAATAAACCTCACAGGGGTTTAGTCTATTGAACTTAAGGAAACAGAAACAGGTGGGAGTCTCTGAGAACTGAAGCATCAAAGCTTACAAAGAAATAGCTTGTGTGTTCCAGTATGGTGATGTGTTCTATCTAGCGAGCAGCTGGAGATCAAAAACTAAACCAAAGCATCTGGAGAATACCCATGTAGCTTCTCATTCACATAAACAATCAGATGTTTGAGATAGCTGGCCAATTCAAGGCCAAGTGGGGGGGGCAGATTCAGATAACATAATTACTTTGAGTCAGGCAGCCTCCGCTTGAATTTCCATCTTTTCCTTCATAGATCTGCTGGTATCTGGTGATTCCAAACAGCCAAATTTTGTGGTCACACTGCCAGACCGAGCTTTTAGCCTTCTCTAAGGTCAATTCCTTCCCCCCAGTGAGTCCCGGGAGCTGCAAGTGGCCTGTGATTCTCAGCAATCGTGTCCAACTTACAGCTCAGTTCATGCAGCGTATGAGTCTGAGAGCTTTCCTCTCGGTACAGTCCTTCATACAAGGAAGGCAGCCTCACTATTACCAGAACCACTGCCACTGTCTTTTTTGAATTTGTCAATATGTCACAACTCCAAAAAGCAGAAATCCGGTTATCATAAATCCAATTACATACGCATCTTCTACATCCTCAACGGACAAGACAGACAGACAGACACCATCTTCCACTGCCCCAGGAATCCATAGTCTATCCAGCTGAGAGTGTATCTTCAGGGCATGATGGCTCTCCTTCGCCCTGTCTTCTTGTTAGGAAAATTTTATCAATTGTGTTGAGAAACCAGCTGACCAGATCCATAATTTATAATTCGGAGGAAATATAGTGAAAGGATCCGACAGGAATCACAAGACAAGGAGCAAAGCAGGAGCGAGGGCAGGAGCAGGAGAGAAAAGTGTCCTTCCTCATCGAGAGCAAGCAGGAAATGAGCCTAAGGATATAAGCACTAAAGGAATTAATACATCTGGCATGAGATTTTCTTATTGGTTTGCTAGATTGATGTGTTCCCAGCATGACTTGCTGTACCAATCAGGAAGTCAGAGCAACATGACTGACTGCCTCTCACATGTTCCCCTGAACTCCACTAATACAGTTGCAGGATCCAAGCAGGACTTTATATGATAAACAGCAGACATCTCTCTTCTCCTGACTGAACTCTCCCTTGCAGAATTTAAAGCTGTTAGAATCTGTGTATTTTGTTTGTCTTTGTTTTTCTGATCAGGTTGGCTTTTCCTTTGGAGCACAGTGTTTTGTGTTTTGTATCTCGTGATGCTGATGTCTGTTACTTGTTATTTACCTGATCTGTTTTGAGTTTATTAAGATTAGGATCCGTTTTTTGTGATGGACTGGAGACATGTCCAGGGTGTCCCTTGCTTCTCGCACAGTGATAGCTGGATATGTGCACCAGTGACCCCCGTGACAAAAAAGTAAGAAGTGGATAAAGATGATAGACAGACAGGACGGATGGTTCTTGCCTGCGGAACAGCGTACCTGAAGATCTGCGATAAGCTGAGAGTTTTTTATTTTATTTTTAATAGCAAAATAAAGACTCACCTGATCAGTCTAGTTTTCAGCCAAATAATTTGTTCACTAGTTTTATCAAATATAATATTAATTGTATATACAGTAGTAGCTTTACTATGTGTAACTGAATTATATGTCATTAATTTTTAATTGTTTTACAGTCTTAATTACTCTTGTACTTAAAAATATTAACTGTTTAATTTTAAATCACAGTTGTACACATATCTAATTATTTTTCATCCATCACATAACCTTTACCCTTCTTTTTTTTCCCCTGGTTTTGCTGAGTCTGTTGTTCATGTGGTGTCCAGCAGAGGTCAGGAGAGCAATAACCAGCATGAACTGGTATTAAAAGAACATCAACATCAGCTTTCTGAGAGTTAATATTGAGAAGATATGTGGAATGAATGTGACTTTAGCTTGTCTTGTGAAAGAGGAAACCCTGAGTCACCAAATGCAGTGAAGCTTCAATATAGAGACAATATTTTACAGATATCAGGGCTATGTTTGCATTCCTTCACAGAAAACACACACAAAAAAACTTTTTCTTTTTACCAAGTGTTATTCACCGGAGAGTCTACCAGCTGCTTTAGACAGATTTAAGCAAATAACATCTCATCTGCACAATCTCAAAGAACTACAGTATACATCTTAAATATAAATTAAGACTTTTATTTGTAGAAATATTTTTGAGCAACTTGAATAAATGCACTTAAAAAAAATAAAACGAGTACAAGACACACAATTAGTTAAGACAATTTGGCTACCAAATACAGTAGATGAACACATGGACTGGTTTGTCTCATTTATTCATATAAAATCCATTTAGAATGTGTTTGCCTCACAAGCAAAAAGTAATATTATTTTGTATATTTTTAATCTTAAAAAAGACAAAACAAACTGTTCGGTTTAAAATGTATTGTGCCCTTATATGACTGTTTTTTTTTTTGTCTGAGACTGAATGAAAGATTAGATTTCACAAACATGGCCTCCAATCCAACAAGCAAACAAACACATTTAAAGAATGTGATAATTGGCAGAAATTATTTTATAAAACTGAAGAAAAATGTTCTGACCCTGGCAGTCATTGTTCAGCTAGTTATATACTGGCTTGGTGCTTTAAAATTACCACTACTTCATGTCAAACTGCAGCTTTATGTGCAAAACCACAATGAATAAATAAATAAATAAATAAATGAATAAATACAAAAACTTTCTAAGCTTAAAACTTTTTTCTGCCAAGAATCTGGAAAAATGTAGCACAGTGGTACTGTAGAGCCAGCACCTCTCAGCCAGCAGGTCGCCGGCTCAAATCCTGGCCAGGGGCTAGGGCTGGGTGATATGGACCAAAATAATATCTCGATATTTTAAGATAAATGGCGATATACTA
>JBBPBX010018651.1:7899-24998 GCA_038048925.1 Garcialebias charrua | reverse complement strand
ATATATATATATATATATATATGTATATATATACACATATATATATATATATATATATATTATTATTATTATTATTATTTTCATACCATAAAGTAATAACAAAAATATATTTCTGAGTGAAAGCTTTGTCCCAACTGTCACAAAGGCACCATTAACAACAGCTGCTCGTAGACACAGTCCTTAGCAGCTAACAAGATGGCTAACGCTTTAGTCATCTTTTTCCACAGCTGTGACTGGGACCGTGTCTTTAGCAATATGATTAATTGCTGATTTATTAATGTTGCGTGCCACTTCTCATTGTCCCTCTCATAAGGCACAGCATGGCTAAATGAGTTTTACACAGTGGTTTGTTTCAGGGTAGGAGGCTGAAAACACAGTAGGAGCTGCAGCTTAATACTGTAGTTGACTTATGGCACTTTTTTAAATGTGAAAAACATACGTATTTCCAACTTTTTGTTGGGACTTGTTTTCAGCATTGTCTACAGAAAACATTTTTTCTGCTGCTCATCTGTTCTTATTGTCCTTTGCTTCACATGTGGTACATAAGGTGTTACAACATAGTGTACACAGGGTCCCAGTTTCATCGCACAAAACTATAAATTGTAAAAGAAAACAGTAATAACATCTAAGATATGAACTAAGAAATACGCGAAACTAAGAATATGTTAAACACTTAATAGTGCAAAAACAATACGCCGAACAACAGCAGCACAAACAGTCTGTGTGCGCAGATAAGTACGAATGAACACAGCAGCATGAAATAAATCAGCAGCATGAGATCAGCAGCATGGATAATCAGAAGCACATAACAATCAAAGTGGCAATACAGTGATTTTTTTCACATTGATTAGGGATTCACGAGTCTAATGGTACGTCCACACCGAACACGTTTTGAGCTGCAGGAGCGGCCAGTTTACATGCAAAGTCAATGGGGGACGCGCCTCTAGGGGTCGTGCGTCACGTCCGTTTTGAGCGGCGCGGAAGGGGCGGCAGAGCGTTTTCTGTGCATGCGAAGCTGAACTTTCGCCGCTCAACGCGTCTTGACAACCGATCAGGGAGTGTCAGCTATGTGACGCGGTAACGAGGGGACAGATGTTGCGCAAGTGTGACGTATTGTTTGTGAGACACAGAAACAACCGCAAATTCGTGTTCAAGTATGGAGGAGAAACTCATCGTTGCTGTGTGTTGTACAGAGACCGAAATGAAAAGGACCTTGCCTGGCGGAGTGTCAGTGAGGAAGTGGGGATATCGGGTAAGTTTTGAATTGTAAACTCCTCCCACACCCCGCCGCCACCGCTGCTGCTGCTTCTCGTTCCGGTCTGAACACCAGTGCGTCCAGTGCGTCCACCTTGAGGCGTTTCGCGGTTTTTGGCAGCTCAAAACGCGTTTGGTGTGAACGTAGCTTGACAGCCTCAGGGTAGAAGCTGTTCCTCAGTCTAATGGTTCTGAACTTAATAATGCTCCTCAACCTCCTGTCCAAGAGGAGAGGGGCAAAAAGTGAGTGTGCTGCGTGAGTGGGGTTCTTCATGATGCAAGTGGCCCTCTTCCTCCATCTGGAGGTGTAGATGTTTGGGATGGCTGACTCCAACAGTCTTCTGTGCAGCCTTCACCACTCTCTGCAAAGCTTTTCTTTCTTTGGGAGGTGTCTTCATTCCATCAGAATTCTGTGACGATCTCCTTCGTCACATTGATACGAAGGTTGTTTTTCCTGCACCAGCTCTCCAGGTGTTCCACCTCCTGCCTATAGCTGGACTCATCGTTGGTGATGCATCCAGCTTTATTGTCTGCAAACTTTACAATATGACAGCCTGGATGTGTCAGTACGCAGTCATATGTGAGCAGAGTGAACAGGAGGGAGCTCAACACAGAGACCTGAGGGGATCCAGTACTGAGGGTTATGGTGGTTGAGGAGAAGTCGTTGGTCCTTACAAACTGCGGTCTGCTTGTTAAGAAGTGCAGGACCCAGTTTGGGGCTTAGTCCTAGTGTGAGCAGTTTTTCCATCAGGGTCTGGGGAATCATGGTGTTGAAGGCAGATGTGAAGTCCACAAAGAGCATGTAGGAGTCCTTCTGCAAGTGGGTGACACTGTTCTGTTGTTTCGGTTTTCCTGCACCTCTGTTGTCCGTGTCATCATTCACAGCTGATTCTCATTCCAATCACCCCAGGTACTCCTCACTGTCTTGTTAGTGTCAGTATTTAGACTGTGTGTTTTCACTCCTTTGGCATTTGGACTTTGTCCTTCCACGGTGCCATGGTCTGTATCTGCTCCACCTTCTCTGTTCTCTTTAAAGTAAGTTTTTGCTGCCCCGTCAGCAATGTTTGTTTTTGTTGTTTAAAAATAATTTATTTTTATTTTTAAACTCCTGCCTCGCTCGCCTTTTCCTGCACGTGGGTTCAAACTTAAAACAGCAGATCATGACAGAAAGCCCAGATCATAATGAACCCACCAGGAAAATAGACATTTTTAAATGGCTTGCCCGTGAGGCAGACAAAACTGCCCAGCGGGACAAGGAGAAGCGAGAGGAGGCGAAGCCCGTCATCTAGTGGGGCGGCTGTCAGCTGGAGGAGTCCAGATCTGCCTGGACAGACAGAGAGAGGGAGGAGAGAAATAATCTGTTTTGGGGAACCCGTCTGGCTATCAAGCCTAGGTCCTCAGCCTCACAGGCTCTCCATCCTCCTCCACTTCACCTCGCCACTGCACCTCGCTGTCCACCTCCTCCTTGCTCGTCACCTAGCTGCCCCAAGCAATCGTCAGAGAGGGGGGGGGGAGGGCAAACCGCTGTTCCTCCCTGAGTCCAATGCAAAGAGGGGAGAACCTCTCTACCGGAGGAGCAACCCAGCTCTCGCTCTCTGGATGAGCGAGGGGGGAGGTCGCTGGGGTAGAGGAGTTCATACCCCCAACTGCTGGAGGAGCAGTACAGCTCTCCCTCACTGGAGGAGCTGGAACGGTGGCAGGCAGCTCTGGTGGCAAAGTACTTGGGTCCACCCAGCCGTGAAGAGGTCCAGGCGGACGCTCCTCACTCCTGCCCACCTGAGGATGTCATCTCTGCAGAGCTGCTGGACTCATCTCCAACTGCAGTTTTGACTCCTCCACCTGCTGCAGCTCTGTCTTCTTGTCGCCGCAGAAAGAGAGGTTGATGTGGGACCCAAGACCTCTCTCTGCCCGCTCCGGCTCTTCTGGTCTCGCCGCTCGTTCCAGCTCTTCTGGTCTCGCCACCCGTTCCAGCTCTTCTGGTCTCGCCACCCGTTCCGGCTCTTCTGGTCTCGCCGCCCGTTCCAGCTCTTCTGGTCTCGCCGCCCGTTCCGGCTCTTCTGGTCTCGCCGCCCGTTCCAGCTCTTCTGGTCTCGCCGCCCGTTCCAGCTCTTCTGGTCTCGCCGCCCGTTCCAGCTCTTCTGGTCTCGCCGCCCGTTCCAGCTCTTCTGGTCTCGCCGCCCGTTCCAGCTCTTCTGGTCTCGCCGCCCGTTCCAGCTCTTCTGGTCTCGCCGCCCGTTCCAGCTCTTCTGGTCTCGCCGCCCGTTCCGGCTCTTCTGGTCTCGCCGCCCGTTCCAGCTCTTCTGGTCTCGCCGCCCGTTCCAGCTCTTCTGGTCTCGCCACCCGTTCCGGCTCTTCTGGTCTCGCCGCCCGTTCCGGCTCTTCTGGTCTCGCCGCCCGTTCCGGCTCTTCTGGTCTCGCCGCCCGTTCCAGCTCTTCTGGTCTCGCCGCCCGTTCCGGCTCTTCTGGTCTCGTCACCCGTTCCGGCTCTTCTGGTCTCGCCGCCTGATCTGGCTCTTCTGGTCTCGCCTCCTGAAGACCTTACGCTGGACTCGCCGCCTACAGACCTCATGCCGGACTCGCCGCCTGCAGACCTCTAGTCGGACTCGACGGCTGCAGACTAGACGGCTACACAGATCGACTCCTTTACAGTTGCACAGACCGACTCCTCGATGGCTGCACTACTCAAGTGAAAAACTACCATCATTCGCTATTCAAATCCTTCAGAGAAGGGGATATCAACGTATCGCTTGTTTGCTTGATATTTTACATGAAAATCGAACAGAAATGTTACTGTTCTAATTTGTTGTGATTCTTGTCTGTGTGATGGTGTGATAATATAATGTACATATAACATAATTTGTACCCTGATCGCCTGAGGCGAAATGAGCCCAGAATACAAAGTACATCACAACACAACACCAGGATGCTGACAGTCATTCAAATGAAATATTATAAACAGTCACAAAAACCAAAATGTACCCAATTGCATAAAGTTGTTCACACTGTATTAAAACTTTGAAAATTGAAAGTATTGACTCCAACAAAATAGACTAACCTGTAATGGAATGGTTTCATTTGACTGGATATCAAAGTTGAACTTTTATACTCTCTCAGCAGATGGACTGGAGCCACAAATCACCACTTTTACTCTCCCTTACTTTTTGAGAAAAATTAACAAATGTGCTAATGTAAATATATTTTCCTTTTTCCAGTACAAAATGAGACAAAGCAACTTTTAAGCATGATTACTTTTTAGTTACAATCTAAGCCTAGTGCAATTTGCTTTCCTCCAACAGGAAAGGCAGGGTTGTTTGAGAGATGTCTGCAGTGGATTCTGTGACACATGATCTGTTCACTACTTACTGCAAAATAAAACAATGTGATTATGAATAGAAGTGCAAAATGTTTTCTAATAATAGCTGAATGATATGAGTCACTGCAGAAACAGGTTTAATTCATGGGTTAAATCTGTCTACTCAGCTCAGATGGAAGTGCTGAGGTGAGCATATACTTTGACAGCCATGCTTTTTTCTCATGAATCTCCCACCTATACCTGAGATAGAATTTATTGATGTCTGGGACGAGTAGCAGGGAAAGTCCTCTTGCAAAAACCTTTGATTCCCACTGTACATCTGCATTGTCAGGAGAACCTCTGTGTAATGCAAATGAGCTCTGATCTGGCTGTGAAGAGGTGGTGATACTAGACCCAGCAGACTGTGTAGTTCCCTCTTGTTCTACCTCTTTTCTGAATTGTGTAAAAGCTTCCTTTCTCTGCATACTTCACAGTTCTATTTCCATTATCTGTACATGCACTGTATGATAACTCCTGCAGCTCTGCTGAATTTAAAAATATTTTTAACAATTTAGCCAATGGGGCAGCATGGTGGTGCAGCTGGTAGAGCTGCCACCCCTCAACTAGCACGTCGCCCCGGTTCAAATCCCAACCGGGGACCTTTCTGAGTGGAGTTTGCATGTTCTGTCCGTGCATGCGTGTTTTCCCAGGATACTGCGATTTCCTCCCACAGACCAAAATACTGTATGTCTGTTGGTAACTCGTCCCTAGGTGTGAGTGAGAGAGTGAATGGTTGTTTGTCTCATTTATGTGTCCCCGTGATGGACTTGCAACCTGTCCAGCCCCACCTCTCACACAGTGACTGCTGGATATGGGCACCAGTGAACCCGGCAACTCGAAAAGGAAGAAGATAATGTCAAAAGTCAAAGTCAAAGTCAACTTTATTGTCAGAACTGCAATATGTACAGGACATACACAGGACCGAAATTGCGTTTCTCTCAGTCCCTCGGTGCAACAGTAACCATCTAAACACTAAACACTAAAACATTTAATAAACATAAGCATAAAATAGTATATAATGGATGGATTAAGCCAATATTCATAAGAAACTGTTGCACATTTTAGACACCTAATATTTAAAATACTAATTAGAATATTAAGTCCTTCCATTTCTTGAAGGAATGCATATTGACTGAGTAAAAAACAAACTGTTTATTTATGATGTTTCACCTTGGCATGTGTCGAATGTGAATGACTCCAAAAGTTAATCTGTTGTAGATTGTTGTCTAAGGATTATGTTGGATAGTTTCATTATCCTATCATCATCATCATCTCATTATGCAAATAATACACACAGAGAGGATCCAAGAAGAATTTTCAACCAAGTCTATTCCTTACAGTGTATGTGTGTGTGTGTAGGGGGCGGGGGGGATCCCAATACCTTATATATGCTTCCATTAAGTAATGTTATTAAACAGCATGGGACACATTTTCATTGTTATGCTGATGATACACAATTATATTTGTCCATGAAACCCAAGCCCCTTTCATAAGACAGCTCAGTCCGGGCCTGATGCGTGTTCGGTCCTCCAACAAGCATTCAGAAAAAACACAAAGGCGGATTGACGAGTAAATTTTACTCGCCTCTGATGCGCCCCTGATCCACGACCAGAGGTAGTGTCAGATCCGGACCCGAGCCGGGCAGACCCACTTGTGAATGCAACCCGCGGATCCACGCTCAGAATATGATGACAACAGTGAGCGACCGCAGGATTAATCAACAAGCAGATTTATTTACAAGGGAATATAAAAAATGACACGAAACAGCAACTTGTAAAAGTTATTTTCACTCTTTTTTCCCCCTCTCTTTCTCTCTCTTTGCAGCGCAGGAGCTGTGTGTGCGCGCGCGCTGGAGGGAGACAGTAGATTTATTACTGAGGAAATATTTAAAATGACACGAAACAGCAACTTGTAAAAGTTATTTTTGCTCTTTTTTTCCCTCTCTCTCCCTCTGCAGCGTAGGAGCTGTGTGTGCGCACGCGCTGGAGGGAGACAGTAGATTTATTACTGAGGAAATATTAAAAATGACACGAAACGACAGCTTGTAAAAGTCTGACGTCTGTCCCACAATAAATACGTTGCGGTCCAGTTCATGCTCAGCTGAGTTCTGCTCCATGCCTCTTTTGGAGCCGCGCTGCGGCTTCATTTCTGAACACGTTTATGTGAGCGGGACCTGCCCGCCTTCAACTGTGGTCTTATGAATGACCCGGGGAGGTTTAAAGCTGGACTGGTCTGTGCGGCAATTGCGCGGATTTGACTTATGAAATGGGCTCCAATGAATCAAATCAGCTACTTTTACTACAAGCATGTCTTGAAGACAAACAAACCTGGATGACCCTAACTTTTCTGCTTCTGAATACAGACAAGACTGAGGTTTTGGTTTTTGGACATGAGCACCTTAGGAATATATTTTTCAGTCTTTCGCCCTCCTTGGATTGTATTAATCTGGCCTCTAGTTCTAATCTTTAAAAATCTGTGTTTTTTAAAAATTCGGACATGTCTTTTATCCCAAAATTAAAAACGTTACAAGAACCGTCTTCTTCCACCTGTGTAATATCGCTAAAATTTGAAACCGTATTGAAAAATGATGCAGAAAAACCGATTCCTGCATTTGTCACGTCTAGACTGGACTATTGCAAAGGCATCTGTATCTGTTATCTGTATGTCCAAATACTTCTTTAAAAAGTCTTCAGTTGATCCAAAATGCTGCTGCCAGAGTGTTAACTGGAGTTAGTAGGAGAGATCATCTCTCTCCAGTTTTAGCTTCTCTCCATTGGCTCCCTGTCAAATTCAGAATTTAATTCAAAATCTTACTTCTAACCTACAAAGCTCTCAACATCCTAGCTCCATCTTATGTTTGAAATTGTATTGTTCCATATTTTCCTAACAGTCCACTTTGCTCTCAGACTGCAGGCTTAAGCCCCCGGCAGAGCTCAGCGTACAGGCACGCCACATTACGCCGTACGTCCGAAGAGGCACAAGCGTAGCCCCGCAGGGCACGAACGCGCAAAGCTCAAATTTTACGACCGCGTACGCGATACGCGTTGTCTCACAATAAATTGCCCGGCGCCGGACTGTTTTGTATGTTACACAAATGAATTAAATTACCCTTCTTCATCGCTGATCAGGACTTTTATTTTGTTTTTTTGCCAAAAGTCAAGTAATCGCTTCCTCCTCCGCAACTCCAGGACTGAAATGAATGAATGTGTCACGAGCGAATAATATACTCATGTCCTACCTGGCTGCGCGAGGTTTTAAATATTTCCTGGTGGGCTGTGGACTGCAGGAAAAGCGCTCCCTGTTTTTATTTTTATTTTTTAGAACTTTTTATTAACATATAAAGTTTAGAAACACCGCAGCGGCTGCAGCCAGCCAGCTCATGCCTTCTCCCACCCGAGCTGTCAATCAAATCAGTAGGCGTGTCAGCAAGTGACCAATCAGCGACCTCAGTTTGTCCCGTAGGTAAACGCTCTGCGCGCAGCTGCTCAAATTACAAAAGAATTTGGAGCGAAAACGCGAGCATTTAATGCGAGAACGAAAGCAGAGCTGTGTCAGCGAACACGTGCGCACAGAATGCGCGCGTAGAGTGGCGTACAGGCAGTACGCTGAGCTCTGCCGGAGGCTTTACTCGTGGTTCCTAGAGTTTCCAAAAGCAGAATGGGAGGAAGATCTTTCATTTATCAGGCTCCTCTCTTGTGGAACCAACTTCCAGTTTCTGTACATGAGGCTGACACATTGTCCAGTTTTAAGACTGGGCTTAAGACTTTTCTTTTTGATAAAGCCTATAGTTAGAGTTGGCTTGTCATGCTGCTTTAAGCTTAGACTACTAAAGGACAAATTGACCTCATTTCCTTAAATGATTAGCTAAAATTAAATAATTTTCATTTGATACTATTTCTATTTTAACATGTGATTCTTGACCTTCCATTGTGTATCTGTTCCTATCAAACCCAACTGGTCGAAGCAGATGGCGGCTTGTCCTGAATCTGGTTCTGCTAAAGGTTTCTTCCTCACAAGAGAGTTTTTCCTTTCCACTGTTGCCTTCTTGCTTGTTCAGGATGAGAGTTCTGTGATGGAGTTAATTATCTGGTTAGTTGGAGCAGTGTTATAATCTACAATATAGTTCTATGCTAGCCCTAAAGCTACTCTTATTTCTTATTATAATTACATTTTAACATATTTGTTGTATTCTAATTACTCCAAGTAATACAGTAGGCTACAGAGGGTTAATGTGGTTTGAAGAGTCTATCTTACCAGAAAGGATGCTTTGCTCCTCTGGTTAGCTTCGGGGCTGTAGTCCTCAGATTGATCCTCATAAGATCCACACCGCTGCCTGCTGTGTTGGCCAGTGGCAGATCTCTCATCAGTTCGTCCATCAACACGTAAAATGAAAAAGTGGTGGGGTCGTAGCCACTTCTCCCGTTTTAGTTTTTAGCTTTGTAGCAGCTTTCAAGCTCTTCCAGCGATCTCTGGTTTCTTCCAGCTTTTCATGTACTTCTTTGAATAATAATAATAATAATAATGTCTATTCCTGTCATCTGCGTATGTTCCCATACACAGACGAAATTCGTCTCTGCATTTAACCCAACCACCTACCAGGTGGTGCAGTGAGCAGCCCGAAAGCGCCCGGGGAGCTGGAGAAATAGGTGTGCACTCATAGACACCCCAAGCTGGGTAGTGGCCGGGGCGCGAACCCGCGACCTTCGGATCCGTAGTCAAAAGCCCTGCCACTAGACCATCTTGGCTCCTCCGTGTTCCTACACGTTCGGTCAAGGCGTTCGATAATTTTGAGCTATTTTAACATTTCCATTAGAAATGTTGCATCGCTCACTGACCAGTTCTGCTTCCCCACCATGTTAGCATTAGCATCTACCCACTAGCCAGGCGGAAAAGTAAACACGTAGGGGAGGGGTGCGCAGCGCACATGCGCAGTCAGGACAGTTTCCACAGTCCAATAAAAGCAACAGAACAAGTGTTTACATGCACACCGATCCGGTTACTGGTCAGCGTAAACCACGTTTCAACCTGATCACAAATTAGGTCGGATCACACCGAATACACAAAAAATAACCCAAACGGGGCATTTACATGACGCACTTTTGTTCCGATCTGCCGTTTGATCCGATTACTTATGTCCATGCAAACATAGCTAGTGAAGATTCTCAGTCATCCAGGAACTTTAAGTTAAATAAACACAAAAGACTGTTCGGTGATCACTCCACACTGTACACTGTATAGAGTTCACCCTGCAGTGAACACTTTAAGTAACCAAGTTTTCATCCTGTTCAAAGTGAGTCATTTCTTTCCACTGTGACCTGTGTGCAGCTCAGGATGGGAGATTGACACAAAGTGAAGATTCAACTCAATCTACTGAATTCCTTAGATAACTTTTACTAAGTGCTATTTTACACTGTGTCTAAATTAACTGAACAGAATTAGTGTTTGTTAAATAAGAATATTACTGATAGTTGAGTTCTGAGCCAGATTCTGATCAAACTGCTGACCCTTCAGCACCCTTCCTTCTCAGGAGCCTTATCTCACACTTCCACCACCACGTGATCCGAGAAGGGGCGTGTGTGAAAGAGAGAGAGAGAGATGCTGCTGATCACAGTATGCCTACTCCCCCCTCCCTCCACTCACGATCCCCCCCGACTCTCTCGTTTTCTCGGACTGCAGCAGAAAATCCGCTGCATCCAAAAGAAAAGGAAGAGGGAATCCGGGTTCTCCCTCTGAGTCCGTGTAGGAGACGAACTGGGACCACATCCCCCACACCCCCCAGGGTCCTCGAGCTCAGTCCACGCGGTGCGTTTTTTGGTAAGTATCCTATTTTTCACGTGTGTCTTTCAATCTAACGTCATCTTTGTTTGAATCCAGATCTCTGTGTCTCCTCATCAGCAGAACCAGAAAACACGCAGGATTCCCCTTCTTTTGACTCTCGGCACTGTTTACCATCCATAGTGGCTTTTGTATGTGCATCTTTCTTTTCAGTGCCGTGAGATGACTTCTGTTGTGATTTGGCGCTATATAAATAAATGAACTGAATTTAATTGAAGAAAATAAGAAACATGGTGTCTGAATGTGATTGATGGGAAAGTTGGGCAAACTTTCCAAATTCAGAGCTGATTTTACACTAGTAGTTCTTTAAAATAAAGAGGTTTGTGAACATCTCAGTATTCACCAACCAGTGCTAATTCAGTGGCTCTTTGCTGGAAGTTCATTACAAATGTTGGGGGGGGGGGGTCATAGACATGATCAATAGAGCTGAACAAAGATGACTTATGGAGTGAGAGGCGTCCGGGTCCTACAGACTGACCTGGGGCCTCATGCACAAAGTGTGCGTACGCCCTTATTCCACGTAAAACTTCAGATATATCAAAAATGAAAAGACCATGGACATATGCACAGCCCCACGCCAACTTCATGGCTTGTGTGCATACTTTTCTACTGTTACTGGTCCTTTGGAACACTTTGAGGTGACATTGGGAAACTGTTAATTATGTGAAAACTATTACTGTTCACACAGGACACACATGGTGGTGAATGGAATGGGCTTACATAGCACCTTTGTATCTGATTAAGATAGTCAAAGTGTTTCAACCTGTGCCCTCATTTACCTCCATACACATAGCTATTCATACAGCACTCTACTACATCTATACAAAGCTAATCTGAATCTATAGAGACTAATCAGTGCTTTAGATCACATCATACACCGATGGGACACTCACCAGAGGTAACGAGGGGCTCAGTGTCTTGCACAGGGACACTTCAACATGTGACTGCTGGTGGAATCGAACCCCCAACTCTCCCACTGGAGGACAACTGCTTTAACCACTCAGCCACAGCTACCCCTAGAATAATAATAATACATCCACATGAACGCAATTAGATGAGTGGATATAAAAGCCTGCACAAAGTGGTCCAGAAAATACCTTTAACAACAACTTTAGCCTTGTTAGAGGATATAGCAAATGGCACAATACGCAAAAAATGTGTATTTAGGGACAGAGGATTTAATGGCCCATGATGACAACAGGCTCATCAGCTGTTTTAGGCTTCCAAGGCCAAACCTGTTGGAACTGTGCTGGAACTACTGCCAATCTTGGAGTGCGACAGCGAGGAGCTGTGCACTGCCTGTACACATGCAGCTGCTGACCACACTGGGGTTCCTATCGACTATGGCTGAACGATTTAGGAAAATCATCTAATTGCAATTTTTTTCCTATAAATTGCAATTGCGATTTAAAACGCGATAATTTTTTAAATATCTTCTCAAGTATTTTTCAACAAACAGAAGCAATAAATCTATCTGTGTTATAATAAACAACGTCAGATTTATTTAAAGCAGAGATTACAATAAAGCAAACAAATATATGCCTTTTTCTTTTCACCATTTCTATTTTTTCTTGTTTCATAAACATAATAGTAAACATGTTAAGTGAACTTCTTAACTACTGTCTGAACTTCACATGACAGTTAATAAATACATGTAAAAAATTAGATATAAAAAAATTACTGTTTGAAGTTCAAACAGTTGGGTCAGTGATCCCTGTCGGCTGATACTTTGCTTACTTGAAGTTGAAGCACTGGTTGTTGTCATTCTAGCCATGCAACCATCGTAAATGTCTTTGTGTGTTTTTTTTAAGTGTTGATAAAGATTTGTGTCACGTGACCAGTCAAATTGCAGCCTTCGCAATTAGAAAATCTCATTTTATCATATTGCGATATTATTGCAAATGCAATGAATTGTTCAGCCCTACTATCAACAGGGACATTATAGGGCAGGGGTCACCAACCTTTGTGAGACTGAGCTACTCCATTGGGACCGAGTGACACGAAGGGCTACTTGTTTGATACAAACAAAAATTTCACAACTCACCTTTAATTATAGTATTAATAATATGATGATGAATGTTAAAGACTCCTCACAATAATTATCTATAATGATTTTCCCTGGAAGATATTATCTATTATTATTGATAATTAATGATTAGAAATCGCAATCGAGAACTTGAGTTCTCAGTTTGGATCTTTTTGGGTTTCTTCTGTGTAACTCTAAATTGCTCTAGGTGTCTGGGAGTGTGGACAGTTGTCTCTTTGTCTTTGTCTCTGTGGACTGGAGGCCTGTTCAGACTGTCCCCTGTCTTCATCTAAAGGTGAAGGTGCTAAAGGCAGCTGAGATAGGCTCCGGCCCCCACCCTGATCCTGATTGAGAACAAGGGGGGCGTAATGGATGTCTTACTATTGCAGAAAACAGACATTTAAACATATTTAAATGGAGGCGTGTCCAAGGAGGAGTCGGGTCTTCCCTCGCATGCTCAATTCCACGTTGCTTGAGATGTACAAAGGAAGTGTGCTTAGATTCATACCACAGTTTCATACATAATACTAATACAGGTGGTACTCGACTTACAGCGCCCTCGACTTATGGCAACTCGGACTTACGAACGCGCTCCGAACGCTAGTACGTGCTGTGTTTATAGATGAATGTGTGTTGTAATGTGTTAGCTAACCGTTTGTGAATAAAGTTCTGTGCCTGTTTATGGACCAGTATGTACGCTTGTTCAGTCTCATGTCGATAAACGGGTGTGCGGCAGCAGCGTACGAACGCCACGAGTACTAAGATCCTACTTACGTCAAAAAATCCGGACTTACAAACGACACGTGCAATGAGTTACGACTTACATCAAAATCGGGTTACGAATGGCCCGTAGGTCTGGAACTCGTTCGTAAGTCGAGGACTTTCTGTAACAATAATGAAGTGCTATGTGTTGTCATCCTTGTATGTTCCCATACAAAGATGAAATTGGCTCTCTGCATTTAACCCATCGCACCTGGGATACACCCAGGTGGAGCAGTGGGCAGCTATGTAGGTGCCTGGGGGAGCAAATCTGGATTTATTTGTGCGTACAATGTTTTCTTGATTTAAGTGTATGCCATGTTTCAATTGGAAATCCACGCAAGTCTTTGTACATGAGACTCCTGCTGAGCCAGAGCTCCGAGCGGCAGTCTGAATCTCTCATGCTGTGTGTGTGTGTGTGTGTGTGCAAGAGAGAGAGCTTCCTGTAGCTCCTGTGACGCCTACTCGCAGGCAGCAGGATGATCCAAAATTTAATTATGGGACACAGTACACACCATGCTGATTGATGTGCCTTCCTGTGCATGAACCCCCACCCCAAACATCGCTATCACCATACACACACACACACGGTTCACATTAACTAATGTTAATGTTAATTAACATTTTTTCTTAGTTCATATTTTAGATCTTATAACTGTTTTTCTTTTACATTTTATTGTTGGATGTAACTGGAACCCTGTGTACATAATTTCGTTCCACCACATGAGGATAACAAATAAAGAAACTCTGACTCTGACACACACTTTATTCTGGCAGCTTCTTCAGTCTATGTATCCCTGAAACTAGGGGTGCACCGATTGCAGTTTTCTAGTCGATCACCGATTTCTAAAAAGTGATCTGCCGATTCCGATTTTGGCCAATACCAATTTTGTTTTATAAGCGACACTGTCAGGTGTTATAAGGTCACAATGCACCTTCAATTGCCCAATCTTATTTTGTTGAAAACATGCCCTTGAACAATTTCCTAGAAACAATACAAACTTGTTTTAACTGGCCATGAGGTAGTGCTCTGAAATATAAATGAAGTTCAGACAATTTGTTGTTAAAACAAACAAAATCTGTAAAATTGATTTCTCATGCAAGTATCGGCTGATTTCCAATTTCCTAAAATTTATGAAATTGGTGGCGATAAATCAGCCACCCCTACCTGAAACACACACTGCCTTCAGCTGTTCGTCATTTCAATTTTCTGTTGCTGACCATTGGAACCAATGGAATTACAAAACACTCTAAACATTCACTTTTTCTATACAATTTTCAAAGTTTTGCAAGAGCATGGCTTCACAAATGCTTGCACATTTTTAGAAATCTCATATGTCACCATCATGGTGGGGTGGGTGGGTGGTTTTGGAAATACGTTTTGTTTGTTCGTCCTTGTATGATAACTTGAAAAATAAGCAACGTGCCAGCTAGCATTATGGTGTTTGGCTGCATCTAGGTGAGAAGGGTCATCATCATCAACTGGGTTGACACGTCAGAATCCATGATGTGGATTTACACGTCATGAATGATCACCATCAATACATGGTGGTGATGGCAACCACCATATAAATTTAAACTGATCACCCCTATTATTTGAGGACATTATGTTTTCTAGTTTTTAAACTGAATAAACAGTCTCCTCACATAATTTGGGGGGTGGGGGGGCAATGGCGGTACCTCCTCTTCATTGCAACTGGTGGCAGATAAAATTGCCCCCTTCACTCTTCAGGATCTGTTACTTTGTGTTGCTTAAAAAAATAAACTACAGATATCTCGGTTCTTCTACACACTCATACCCACTTGAATATCTTGCACCAAAAACATCAAGGTTTACTTGCATTTTATTATGGCATGATGATGCATTCCTCTAACTATGACCCCTGACCTTTGGGTTGTCTAACAGACTCACCATGAACTGTTTTCTTTAAAGTTGCTCTAAACTTGAATAAAATCTGATGTTTTTCACACATTCACAGTCCTGGGACTCAAAGTCAGCTACAGTCAGACTAATGTTTACACTTGTATTCTACGCTTTAAAAAAAGAAAAAAAATCATTAATGAAGTTTGTTTTATTTGATTATAACAGGTGTGAACGTGAACATACTGATTATTGTTTGCAATCATTACATGAAATCATGTGAAATATACAGTAGTCCATCACCACTTCGTTTTTTGCGGGGCTTCAGGGTACAGATCCCCCACGATAAACGAGGGACTACTGTAATATGTTTTAACAAACTTCTCTGTTCTGTTTTCAGAACAGAACTTTTCCTTGAGAGACAGCTGTGTGTGTTTGAGCTGGAAGCTGTTTACTTCATAGGGGAGTCATATCATCAGAGAGATCCTCATTACACTTCTGAGAGTTCAAAGTTTCTTTGCAGTTTGTCTGTTTTCTCTATCCTCCTGTCCTGTGTTTGTTTGATATCTGTCTTCATTTATTCCTGAGAAAGGAAATATGCTTGCTCAGTTACAAAATTTGTGAGAAGTAAAATAGAAGTTCAAGTAACTACTACCTAAGATGACGCGTTCTTGTTCTCAATGCAATACTCACATTTTTGGCTTAAAGTGTAAGACAGCTGAAGGTTGCCATTGGCCCACACACCTTCTCATCTGCTGTCGTTCTCACCAACCCCTGAAGCTCCAACAGTGACTTTCTTCTACCTTAGGCAGGTCCTGGCTAGTCCTCTCCTCGTGGTGTATCCTGGTCTGATCCACCAGCAGAACCCCAGAAAGACGAGTGAACTTGTGTTCTCAACACTGACTCAGTAAAGGCTCCCACATACTCGGGCGTACTTCAATCCGCAGAGGTCTGCGCATACTGACACATACAAACACACCCACGCCCCACTGAAAATAGGTGGGTCTGCAGTGGAAGTGGTCTCCAGCTACAAATACTTGGGTGTACACATGAATGATAACCTCAGCTGGAGCAACAACACCACCAGCCTGATCAAGAAAGGTCATCAGAGACTCTACTTCCTCAGACGGCTGAGACGTGCTGGTCTGAGCAGCCCAGTTCTCACCTCGTTCTACAGGTGTGCAGTGGAGAGTGTCCTGTGCTCCAGCATCAACGTGTGGCATGGAGGCTGCACAGTTGAAGAGAGGAAAGCTCTGCAGAGAGTGGTGAAGGCTGCACAGAAGTCTGTTGGAGTCAGTCTCCCCACAATCACAGACATTTACACCTCCAGATGCAGAAAAAGAGCGACCTGCATCATGAAAGACCTCACTCATCCAGCACACTCACTCTTTGCCCCACTCCCCTCAGGACGGAGGTTGAGGAGCATCAAGTGTAGAACCACTAGACTGAGGAACAGCTTCTACCCTGAGGCTGTTAGACTCATGAATAAATAAAAAAAAATAAAAAAATAAACACTGCAAAATATCACATCATACTGATGCTGATCTGTTTTCTTGTTGCTGTGTTCATCTGTGACCATCTGCTCATACAAACTCATGTTCGTGCTGCTGTTTATTCCCACTATATTAGGCTTAGTGTATTACTAGTTGATGTTTTTCTTAGTTAATTCTAGATGTTATTACTGTTTTTCTCTTGCATTTGTTGTTGGATGTAACTGGGACCCCGTGTACATAATCTCGTTTTCATCACATGTACCACATGCGGTGCAAATGACAATAAAGACTCTCTCTGACTCTGATACTGGATTAGACTTGAAGTGGATGCCCACAAGGCATGTCCACGCAAAGATCAATTTTCACGGCCACGTACGCGTAGCACTTTGAGATTTTTATTAATGAAAAGTGCATTATAAATTGAATTCATTATTATTACTATTACAGTACTCTGTTTTGCACAACAAACTGCCTGGCAATGGACTGTTTTAAATTCCCCTTCTTCTTCCATGGTCTGGT
>JBBPBX010018650.1:11528-38838 GCA_038048925.1 Garcialebias charrua | reverse complement strand
AGATGGATGGATGGACGTATATCTAACAAGTGCTCACAGTGCATAAGTAATACACCTGATGATTATATTCACGCGCTCTGGTTCTGTCCATCCGTTCAGAGGTTCTGGGTACAGGTATGTGAAGACTTGTCTAAATGTTTGAAAATTAATATCCCACTCTCTCCATCTGTTTGCTTATTGGGTATCTTTGAAGATGTTATACTAGAAAAAAATACATCCTATATGCTTTTCACTGCCTTATGCATCGCAAAGAAAACCATACTCGTAAATTGGAAAAATAAAAATAATCTTAGCGTTAATCAGTATAAAAATCTTCTGTTAGATCATATTAGTCTTGAAACAGCATCTGCCGACACATTGGATCAACCTATTTGGCATTCTTTGATCGGCTCCGTTACGTAGTGAGGGTGGGGGGTCTGGGATGTGGCCTTGTGGGGCATTGGGACTGGAGGGGGGGGAGGTTGGGGTTTGGGGCGCCGGGGGGTTAGGGCTGCTTGGGCGGGGAGGACCTCGTCTTCGACCTGGGGAGGACCGGGGGGGGTTCTGGGGGACATCTACTGGGGGCGGCATGCGGGCCCTCGGGTGGTCGGTGGCGGCGGTCATGGGTCGCCGGTCGGTGACCCGGCCGTGCTGGGGTGGTTTCGGGGTGGGTGCCGGGGGCTTGGGACTCTGGGGGCGCGTCGCCCCCGGGCTTGGGCCTGGTGGGGGTCGGGGGTCTTGGGCTCTGGCGGGCGGGTCGCCGGGCTATGGGCTGGCTGGCGCTCTGGTGCCCAGCTCTGGCCGGGGGCTCTCGGCTCGCTGGTGGGTTGGGGTTCATATGCTGGGGGTGGGTGTCTGGGGGCGTGACTGGTGGCCAATGGGAGGGGGCGGGCAAACCCAGCCTGGGTGTCTAATGTGTTATGTGTTCTGAAAGTTGTTAATATGAAGGGTGGGTATAGTATTTCTTCTGGGGTGGGGATTAGGTGGATGTCCTGGATGATGGTCTTGGACTATACTTGGCCGGTGTGCGGGCCCCGGTTGGGGCCTGTTCTTGGTGCTTCCTGGCTCTGTCGACGGTTGGGCGGGCGCTCTTGGCCGTGTCGTCCATGTGGGATTTTGTGTCCTCTTGGACGGCGGGCTGACTGCGGTTCGCAGGGGTCGTGGCGGCCCTGGCGGGTGTGGGCTGTTGGTTCTGCTGTTGGCGGCCCTCGGGGCCGTGTCCCTCTCTGGTCTTGGCTCAATGTCCTGGCGGTCGGAGAGGTGTTTCCTTTACCTCGCTCCTTGGGTGGACCTTGGCGAGCTGGGGGGTAAGCAGGGTCAGCGGGGGAGCTGACTCGCTGTGGGAGCACTGTTCCTGCAGTTATTTTTCTCCCCATCCCTCAACACGCACCTCCGCCCTCTTCATCTTAAATTAATACATGTAGGGAATTTGGGTCTCGGGTGTGCTGCAATGGTTTTACATCTCTGTTGTTAAGAGCACCTGGGACTCAATTTTATATACACTTTAGACATTCATTCATAAACATCTTCATAAAAGTCACATATAGGGAAGGAGTGAGCACTATGGCTATGGGTGGCGGGATGACATCAATCTCGCCCCCATGCCTATGCTCACTCAACATTATGCATTTAGACAATTAGGGCCTGGGTTAGAGTTGGAGTGGAGGGGAAACTGGTATAATGCCAGCCTTTGCTCCTTCTCTTTCCTTTTTAAATACACTTTACAACAACACTCACCAACAGTACATTTGGGGACGGGGGTGTGTGTGTCGGGGTCTTGATTTGTTAATTTCAATTTTATTTATTATGTATTTATTTATATATTATTTATTTATTTTTCTCTTGCCCCCCGGGTTGCCTTGCGGACATTCTGGGGGTGGGCCGTCAGGGGTTGTGCTGGGGAGTGGGGGGGTTCGGGGCCTGCGGGTTCGCCGTGGGCGGGGCTGGCAGTGGGCTCCCTCTGGGGCTGCTTGGGCTCGGGTGTCCTGTCCTGTCCTGTCGGCAGGGCGCGGGGTGTGCCAGATCTTGGACGTCTGCTGCTCTCCACCCCAGAATGAATGGGTCTACCTCCTGGGTTTGGATGTGGGCTGCCCCATGTAGGTAGCAGGTACATGTCTTGGACCTAGGGGGTATAGAGTGTGCATCGGGATTATGAATGGAGCGTGTCGTTATTGTTTGTCTTTCTGTGACTGAGGGTGAGGATGAGGGTGGGTCTGAATGAGTGTGTCTGTGTATGAATGGTTTAATGTCAGGCTGGGACTTGGACTGCCCCCTCTCTGATACTTCTGAGGCTACCCAGTGTCGCGCTCCTGCCACGTGGCCCCCTGGTGGGTGTTCCTCTGCCTACGGGCGTGCTTGGGGCCCTCACTATCTGGGGCTGGGCGCTTGGGCGTTTGTCAGCTCGGCCTGGTGGCTGCCTGGTGGGGCTCGGGTCCTCTGGTCCTGTCAGGTCTGGACCTGAGGGATGGGCGTCCCCGGTGCCCGAGCCTCGGTGACCGGCCCTGGGGCTACGTCGGTGCGGCGGGCTCCGGCGGGGGCCTGTGTATTGTCGCTGTTGACCCCGGGGGGTCATTGTGTGTGGTCCCTGGTGGGGTTCGTCCGGTTCTTCCACTTGGTCGGATCTGGGGAGTGGACGAGTGGCTCGTCCTGTTCGGGTGGTCCTGGGGACTCTGGGCTCGGGGTCCTTCCTGGGGTCTTGGGCTTTGATCGCCCCTTCGTCTGTCTCGGGCTTTGGGGGGACGGGTCTCTGATGCTTCACAGTTGCTACTAAATGTTCTATTGGAGGAACCTCATTCACTTATGCATGCTCACAACCACACACAAATGGATGCAGGGATGTATAGTAGATGTATGTAGATGGGTATATAAATGAATATAAATATATATGTATGTATATTGTATATATATTTGTAGGTATGGGTATGTGTATTTATAGAAATATTTGCAAGGTCATGAATATTATCAGTCTTTATGCTTGTATGTTTCGTTGTTGTGTTCTGTCATGTGCTTTGCAGGATTGTGGACGGAGGTTTGGTGTGTTTGCCTTGTGCTCTTTCTGTGGACAATTGTTGTTTTGTTGTTTTGTTTTGTTTTGTTGTCTCACTTTCTCTTTTCTTTCTTTCTCTATTAAAAAAAAAAAAAAAAACAGTATGCTTTTGTCATTTAATGATGATTTGTTATTTGCATGAGGTTGACCCTTCTGCTGGTTTATTCTTCAGTACGATGGTGCTGTAAAATCTATGGTACAGTTCAGGGTAAACTCTTAAGTGAACTTCTCTGTTTTGTCTATCAAGCTAGACATAATATTTCACTTTGCTGGCTAGTCCATCTGGCCGGTTCTTTAAACAGTTTTCCTGCTGTCCTTCAGAGATCTTCCGACTATGGGAACTGAAAAATCCCTCCTTTACTTTCTAAAACAGCCAATAACCATTCAGGAAGTGGGCTGACTCCGCCCTCAATATAAAACTCTTACTTCCCGTTTTGGCTTTAGTGTGTGAAAGGGAGAACCACTGAACAACTTGGTTCTTCTCTGGAAACTGGTGGAACGTTGTGGTCAAATGTCAATTAGACCTACGTTTCTCAACCAGAGTTACAGCAGAGCATTGCTGTAACTCACTCATTTCTGTTTTGAAATAATTTGTTTTCTGAAAGTTTTATTTTGAAACCCAGTCAGGACGTTGGCCTGGTTCCTGCCGGGAAAGGTGCTCTTGCTCGTATCGTTGAATCAGCACACACGCGCAGAAGTGCAACTGGACGAATATTGGACAACCCAGTCCGTTGAGTATCGACAACTTCTCAGCTCTTATCTCCAAGAGATCTGCTCGTCACCAGGTAAAGAGTCGTAGATTGTATGCTGAGCGTGCGAGGAGTCCAGCCGGACTCGTTTGGGAAAAGTGCCACCCTGTTGCATTTCAAAATAATTAACTTCTGTTAAACTTAGCTTTCATTCCACTTCTTCCTCCTTATTCTTATTTTTCTTAAGCCATTAAACTTTTAAGTAAACGTGCCAGCAAGAAGTTAGACTATAACTTGTCTGTTTGTTTCTATTTGAATTCTTGTCTACAGTAGTTATTAAATCAAAGCTAATCTCGATACAAATGTCTAATATACTTTTATGATTTTCTCAATAAAAGATTAATCTTCTGGTGGATCAACATAATTTGACGTCTCTCGTGAAATTACATTTTGTCGTCACATTTAAGCAATTTAATCCGGAAAAAGGGTGAACTCGCAAATGAATTTGGGTCAGATCAAGTCTGCTCCAACTTCTTCTGGAATATTGTACTAATCAGCAAACTGACAAGTATTATATCCCTTACATATTGTTGGCACCGCACGGTGTTCAGTTACATATTGGTACCTCGTAAGTGTTTAATTACACAATTATTGATGGCTGGTCCGAGTCCCTGGACGGTTATTAAATTGTATTTTTGTAGTCTAATGTTACGGTTGTTGGCATAGTTATCCTTGTTTTTGGACTTATAAAATAATTCTGGCTGGTGACTGTCCGGGAATTGTTTTGTTGCATTGTCTGTGACATTTCACGTTGGAATTATTTTTGTTTCAAGTTTAAACGTCTGTTTGAAGCTGTTGGTGATGAATTTTTTGTCTGTGTCTGTGAGACGTTTTCATAACGTGTCGCACGCTGCATGCATTTTTCATTGTTGTGACCGCTGTGTCACCCTTCCGCCACACTTCTTATCTTATTACATCTGCGGATTACTGTTGTCCGCTGTTTTCACTTGTTGTGCTGCTGTAGTGTACCTATTTCTGTTACAACGTCGTTTGTTTGTGGTTCGGGAGAACCCACTCAGTTCTGCGTTTGGACCGACTATCAGTTGGTTCCGACGAGAAGATCACATTGTTTTTCAACAGTTAGAAGTGCTGTCTTCCTCAGGAAGGCAGGGGGACTTGCCATTATGTGTTTTGGTACATTAAACAGATTTTTTCTGTGGTGTTTTGAACATTCATTTTGTGAAAAAGTGTCCAGAACTTTGGGGTAAGCTAAGTTAGCATTCCCGGAGCTGAGGTTGCATAAAGCGCTGTGATTGGTCCATTGTGTGTCATGTTCAATTTTGTTGGTTCTGATAGATTGCTGGTCATCAGATTTCATCTTGTTCACACATTTCTGACAGTTTGTTTGTTTTGTTTCATTTCTATGCATGTATTATCATTGAAGACTGCTTAACCGTGGAGTTTTGTGATATTTATAAGTGTCTTAGAACGTTAAAAAGTCCGTTCAACGCTAGAGTCCGACCGACCTTGGGGTCTGTGAACGCGTCGTTTGAACGGCACGTCAACGTGAATGACGTAGAGGGACGTAAGGTATAGAAGGCTACATTGCCCATGAGCGCTTGGGTTAAGAACTACATGTTTTGTCTTTGCTGTGTGTAGTCGGTTACGCTGAAAGTGGTGACGTGTGCAGGGTGGGTCGGCCCATTCCTCGTCAGCTTTCACTTCAGTTACCAGACCTGAGAAGCTTCACGCTTGCTTGTCCGTTAAAGGTTCAGTATGCAGTTTCTGTAGAACTGCAGCACTTAGAAATATTTTCAACAGGCAAAGCATTCTGATCCCTCCCCCTCAGAGCCATATGTGGCTCTGCCCCCTTGTGGTCTGTTGAATTTCAAATTCAAGCTCTGTTTTTATTGGCTGATTCAAATTCAAGCTCTGTTTTTATTGGCTGGTTACAAACTCTGTTTTTATTGGCTGGAAAATGGCGGGTCACCTTTTCTTTTTAGAAATGCTTATTTACCACCTGGAGAAGCAAGGGGACAATATTTTTTTTAAAATTTTTCAGAGATTACCTGGCTAACATCAGTCTGTCAGGAGGTAGTGACAGAGTGAAGAAATATGTTCATAAAAAAAGCTACATACTGAAGCTTTAATATCTTTGAAAACCTGTTTCATCTCTGTTTTTGAGATTTTAAATGGTGTTTTAACGCAGTTGGTGTAAGACTACCGAACGCCATGTGACCAGGTCACATGACACCGGAAGCTACAACTGGTTTATGGGACCGACTATTTTCTTTTACAAACAAAGTTTTAAAAATCACAGTACTTGTTCCAAACGATGTTAGTCACATCGAGCCGTCTTTCATGAGACTGGGGTTCTAGAGATTGTCACGTAAAGGCTCTAGATCTTTCTTTGAGGTGCTTTTAATCCGTTTGTTGGATGTTTTTGTACACTAACGGCTACGGCAACGCTCACGGGTGACAACAGCGCCTCTATAGCGGTCAGAAAGAGAAATTGCAGTCGCTGTGATTAAAGCATATCAGCTTTGCACCCCCATCTGCTGGTTACTTTAAAGACTACGGTTTTTATGTAATTTGGTCCACATTTCAGCTTTCCTGTTTTTGAATAGAGTACAGTTTGAAATGTTGAACACACAACATCCTTTAATTTGATTTTCACATAAAATCAAATATTGATAGCAGAACAGTTACACAGAATTAATGCAGACATGTCGGCATTCTGATAAAACTTAACACTTTTATCGTAATTCTGTGCACACAAGCCTTCCAGTTTATTTTAAACAGAAAGTTTAAAATAACGAACATGAAGCATCTTTTGTCTTGATTTTCACAAAAAAATAAAACAAAGATAGCAGAACTTGTTTTGAGCTTGTCACAGGTCGACTAATTAATAAATCACTGATTTTTAATTGATATAACATCTTGGATGTTTTACTGAGTACATACGCACTCCAGTTTATTTTGGATACAAGTTTATTTGAAATAACAAGCTGGAAGGCCTTGTTCTCTCCTGTTGACTGTCATATGCAATAAGATTCAGTTTCAATGAAACTGTAAAACATCATTTTAAGGCATGATGAGGCAGCATCCTGGGAAAATTTTACAGTGAATCATTGCTTTTGAATCAGAACACTTTTATAGGCGTTTGTGTGAATAAACAGAAATCAGGCTTGGGTTAGTTAGTAGCTGTTGTTCGAATATAGGTTCTAGATAAAGTTAACATTGCTCAAGGACGTTTTAACTTTACGATTCATTGAGGGTAATTCCTGAAATAAGGTACCTATGAATAATAGACTTATTGAACACAGTGAAACACATAAACCTGGAGGCTGGTTAGTTTAATTTACTCAATGTTACATTAAAAGTGATGATTTATATGTACACTGTAAGATAAGAACCATCTTGTTGATTTTTCACAGAAAATCAATACAAAGATGGACGTTCAAAAAGGTGTAACAACTGAGAGGGTCTACTCTCTGATCGAACCTAAATGGGTTCGTTCGGGCCGTGGTTATGCTACCCTTGTACCTCGTACAGTGGGAGAAACTGCCTCAACGCATAGTAACTGCTTAGCTGCGTGAATGTCCTTCAGCAATCAGGTGAACATCCCCTGTTGTTCTACGACAGGTTCCTCTCTGCTTATTCAGGTGACATAACTGACCCTGGCATAGAGGAAGATGAACAGTTTAAACATCTTTTCAGTACAAATCTCTGGCCTAAGCTCAGCAGATGTGTACGCTTCAAGGCTAATTTCAATGAGAGTACCATGGAAGAAATTAAACAATACGCTGTGGAGGTTTTTGATGTGCTCACACAACACAAAACACCCTCAGAGGTGTGCCCAGTTCAAAAGGTCAAATCCCACTCACAGAAAATAGAAGAGGTTCCCTCTCCTACAGAGTACGAGGATAAACAGGATTTTCATAATAACAAACAGCAGAATGTTGCTACCAGCTGGAACAGTGACTCAAATCGGTTAAAAGGGAGCTCTGCTCCTCGTGCAACTCAGATTGACAAATCTGGGACGAGCAATGAACCACAAAAGGTAGGCGTTCGCTCTCTAGGAGAACCAAGATGGTTCAGATCGAACCAAATGGGTTTAGACCTAGGTCTAACAGTGGGTGAACTTCAAAAGAAGTTGATGTATGGGCGCCGATACCCATTGAACAATGGTTGGTCCCTACAGGAATCCCGAGACGCGGCCCTCCTGCCCATGTACCTCGAACAGAACAGTTTGAGACATGCAGAGAGTCACACAAGCTCCAGATTAAAGGCACAATGCCTCCGCGCTCAGAAGAGACTAACGCCAAAATTACACTACACGCGGTCCGCTCTGCTCCGTAGGTCGCAGCTGAGCATCTCAAACTCCAATTTCCACTTCCTCCGCTCAGCTCAGGTCCGCCTGCATGCGCCGCTCCTAGACGCATGCGCGGGATTTGCGGGATCGCGCGATAAATCAAGTGATAAATAAGTAAGTCAGAACAAAACAATTCATTCGGTGGAAGAAGGAGAACAACAGTAGAGACTGCTGCCTTGATCTTCTCTCGTAAATGAGCGACAGGACATGGTTTGAGCAACAGGAAGTGATGTATTACATTTCAGAATAAAATACTTTATTTATTTATTTATTTCTTGTATTGCGTTTGTAGGCGTAGTCATAAATGATAGTTTGAAAGCATTTTTGTACAAATAAATCCGTATAGAGCTAGGATTAAGTCCGCCCGTGGTGATTTTATTTTGTAAATACGGAAGTTGTGCTCGTTCCTTTTCCTGTTGGTGTGACGTAATCTTCAAAAGTTGACTCCGCACAGCTCCGGCGTCCGGCAGAAATAGAAACATTTCTAATTTTGACGGACTGCCGTCCGCTCTCCGCAGCTCGCCGCCACCGTGCGGAGCCAGTGTAAATTCTGTCATTGATTATAATGGGTGCGTATTTGCTGCGGAGGTCGGACTGGAGCGGGGCGGAGCCGTAACGCATGTAGTGTAATTTTGGCGTGAGGTAGTAAGTAGTTTGTTAGAAGATTTAAGTGTCACAGAGACTGACCAACAGGGAACGATGAGTGGTGTTATCATTGATAATAACACAAACAACATTGTTCTACCTGATGAAGCGATGTGCAACACTGTCTTTTACAAAGACTCAGAGCAGACTGTTGACAACAGAAACATCAACATTGCCAAAGATGCTGACAGCAATTGCTGATAGTCAAAAGCATCCTGAAGGTCAAGATTCTGACAGCCAACTAGATGCTGACAGCAACGAAGATTACACAGACAGAGGTACACGTAAACAGAAACGTGTGCATAAACCTAAACGGTTTCTGTGTAACCTTATCACAGGGGGGTGGCTAAGAAAGCTTACCTGCCAATCACACTGGAAGGGGTCCTCGCGCGAGAAGCACTCCTGGATTACAGTTCAGATGTATCTATTATGTCAGCCAAACTGTTTGAGGAGCTAAGGACCGCCGCTAACGGTGTTAACAAGCAAATACCCTTCGGGAAATGTGCTATTGAACTGCAGGGCCTCGCAGAGACGGGAACAACCCTGACAGCTATAGCCATGGTTCACATGCAGATTGGCAAAATGTCACTATACCACCTGGTATATGTGTCTGAACTGGACGCATTCCCATTTGTGGTTGGCCAAGATTTTATAAATCACTTCGACGCGATTATAAATTATGGTGATCAGACAATGTGGGCCACAGTGAGCAATCCACTGCCGATCGAGGTGCCTCCCCAAGGTCAGGCCATGGACTGTTTAACATCAGGTACCGCAGAAGTCACAAGTGAGTCCCCAACCGAGAGCACAGGCCCGGTAAGTGAACCTTCAATTACAGGTGAGACAGAGGAGACTCAACAATTGGACCAGACTCTGGCCCAACACATGATCTGCCCTATGGGATGCCCGAGGGTTCGGTTTTGGGCCCAATCCTCTTTTTATTGTACTTGCGTCCATTAGGCTTTATCTTAAATAGCTTTAGTAATATCTCATACCATGTGTACGCTGATGACATTCAATTACAGGTATTCCCCGATTTACGAGCGAGATCCGTTACAACGAGGCGCTCGTAAACCGGAAATCTCGTAATTTGGAACGGTTGCCATGTCTCTCGTAAGTCCGAAATTTCGCTCGTAAATTGGAACGGTTTCGCTAGCGCGACTACAAACACTCGTTTTTCATCAAAAAACTGCTTATGAGTGCATAAAAATGATCGGAAACGTGTGTCCATATGTTTAGCTAACTAACTGTGGTGAAAAAACACATGAAAACTCAGTATTTTTTGCGTTTTTTCCAAAAATTCGCCAGCTCGTAAGTCTGGAACCTCGTAGATCAGAGTGCTCGTAATTCGGGGACTACCTGTATATTGTTCATTTTGACTGTCTGAATTCTATAAATTGACTGAACTCAGTAACTGCCTCTCAGCCATTAAGATATGGCTTAATAATAACCACCTGCAGCTAAATGCTAACAAGACAGAAACACTTATCGTTGCTCCGGATGATAAAATCATGGAAATTAAGAAGCATCTTGGGTTCCTAAACCTAACGAACAAAAACAGCCTCAGATATCTGGGTGTTCTCTTTGACAGCTCTCTATCAATGGACAATCATTGCAAATTGTTAGTTCGAAACTGTTTTTATCATTTACGGAATATTTCTAAGCTACGAGCTATTGTATCACAAAAGGAATTAGAAATGATTGTCCATGCATTTATTTCTTCTCGCCTAGACTATTGTAACAGCCTTTTAGTGGGGATTAGTAAATCCTCCATAGCTTCCCTTCAATCTGTGCAAAACGCTGCAGCCAGGCTTTTGACTAGAACCCCCAGAACAGCTCATATCACTCCGGTTCTGGTCTCACTACACTGGCTCCCAATTTATTTTAGGGCACATTTTAAAATTTTATTATTAACTTTTAAAGCATTACATGGTGAGGCTCCTAAATATTTATTGGACCTTTTGAAGCCTCTTTGTCCATCTAGAACTCTGAGGTCTTCCAATAAGCTACTGCTGACAGTTCCGAGAACTCATTTTAGAACTCGTGGCGATAGAGCATTTCAAGTGGTGGCTCCGAGGCTCTGGAACGCTCTCCCTATAACAATACGCTGCTCCGAGTCAACAGCTGCATTTAAAAACAGTCTTAAGACTCATCTCTTCAGACAGGCATTTGGTTAACTTTGTACATTGTTTTAGAGCTTGTTATGTTTTACCTTTTATAAAAGTATCTCTGTGATTTTATGATTTTATTTTTCTGTGATTTTATGAATTTATTTTTCCTTTTGTGAAGCATTTTGTGACGCTCATGTCTGTGAAATGTGCTATATAAATAAAACTTACTTACTTACTTAACACGAGAACCTCCTCTGTATGCTGACTCCTTCAGCTCTCACTGAACACTACCTACCACAGGTAGAAGAAGGTGTGGAGGTCCAAAGATCCCACACCAAAGACACTGTACTGTCCTCTGGGACAGGTAATTCAGCTATCAGCCAAGCTTTCGATGAAACCTTGGTTCAAGGGCATCTGAGTCCAGAAAATGACAGTCGACCAAACGCTGACAGTCACTTGGACATCATTGTTGCAGATTTCGAGGACCCCTCATCAGACATAAAGGGGGCAAACTCACACTTCCTACCACAGGTAGAAGAAGGTGTGGAGACCCATGGGTCCCACGCCGAAGACGCTGTACTGTCCCTTGGGACAGATAATTCGGCTATCAGCCAAGCTTTCGATGAAACCTTGGTTCAAGGGCATTTGAGTCTAGAACTACTCAGAAATGACATAGTTCTTTCAGACTCAAAGATCACCTCTTCAGTCATGAAGTTGGAAGACACACACAACAACAGTGACCTGTCGCAGTCTGACAAATCAGACACACCTGCGACTGCGTCGACAGTTGTTACACACCTGACTTACACAGAAGGAGGCAGACGTAGAGGCGAACGTAAGAAGAAACCTTGGCCGAAGCCTAAGAAGAAACGTTGACCGAAACCTAGAAGGTTCCTGTGTATTGTCTACTCTCAGCTGCGCAAACAGCTTAAACTAAACAAAGGAATCCCGTGTACCCATGGACGGACGTCCTCACCTGTGTACGTGGTCACCCATGACCATAGGGGGGTGTTGTTAGGTCATGTCCTTGACAATGACAAAGAGTTCAATAACCCCACAAATGACAAAGTTCTCGCAAACTCAAAGACTTCATGGGAAAATAAGGTCGTCCAAGCACAAGATAGTAAATAAACTAAACAGTTTAAACTACATTAGTTGCGAAAAGAAACCATTCCAACTAGAACTTAAAACACAAAGTGTAAAACTTACAACGAAGTTTAACTCTAACGACAGTTGTAAATCCACAGGATTTAATCCAACAATTGTTAGAAAGCTAAGTTCTATCTGTTTGTGTTTCCTTAGGGCCACAATGAAACTGCTTCTATTAATCCTCACCTTCTTGGGACTCGTCCAAGATGGGCAACTCGAGGTTGTAACCCTCGGACCTACCTCAGGAATCAGTCTTCGGGATCAACCCGGACTGCTCATTGCAGATTGTCGTCTGTATAGCCAAAAGGTCTTTGTCTGCTTTGATCCCCAAACCGTGACCCAACAGTACATTACAATCAAAGAAGAGTGGTTCAACAAATCTTGGTACACTTTATCAATTGAGGACGCAAGAGGACAAATCCGACACATGTTAAAACAGCTACATAAGTACACTCTCACACAACAGGAGCTTGAGTGGAACGTCTAGAAGAGAGAAGCGTGGCATTGGATGGCTTCTCCTCGCCCCCTCTCCTCTCGGATCTCTTTTCAGTTTAGGCATGTCTGCAGTCAACACTGTCAGCATATCGTCCTTAAAACAACATGTTAATGAAATACAACATGAGTTCCCAAAGATCCAAATACAGATGAATCAACAACAAGCTCAGTTTACTCAAGTGTCCAAAACTTTTAAACAAAGTGTCTTAGTGTTGAACACTCACATCCAAAGAATAAAGGTCCTTGCACAAACGGTAAATGAACTAAAACTTAAGGTAGAATGGGAATACACCATCACACACCTGATAGATAGGGTCCTTTCTGATATGCTTAGAGATATCAGCTCATCAGTTGATGCACTAGCCACTGGCAGAATCCCACCCTATCTCATCTCCCTGCAGATGGTAACAGACATCCTTACATCGGCTACAGGCGAAAAAGTAAGGCCAATCCAGGCTCACCTGACTTACGTTCTCGGTGGCGCAATCCCGATTTATGTCAACCACGTAGCGGGTGAATTTGCGTTCCTTATCAATCTGCCCATCATTCCATCAAACGGCATCTATAGACTGAAAGACGTCATTAATGTCGGTAATTGGCACGGTGAAAACCATGTAAAAATTAACACTCCAAAGGTGGTTGCGTATCGTGACAGTGACCCATCAATTTACTTGGCTCCAAACCTCCTGATGTGTGTTCTCACTCACGAGATACACTACCTGTATACAAGTAAGCCTTTCATTCTGAATAAAGGCACGGGCATTTGCGGTGTCACACCCGTTCCAGATAACTCAAAATGCCCAATGACCATGACTCCGCAACGCCAGGTTACGACCGTTAGCGCGGAAATAATTGGGTCATGTTGGTTAGTCAATAATCCCCAAAGAACCGCGATGATAGTATAAAACCACCAACCCGCGGATAACAGACTTGTGCCCCTCCCAGACAAGACAATGTGGATCATTGTCCCCGAAGGTACAACTGTACACATTGGCGAACTGACCTCTACCACCTCCATCCGAATCAGTGGGAATCCACTCTGGAAGATCCCGAGTGCTTCTCAAACATGAGTTTAGAGATAGACCCTAAAACAATTGAACAACTCCGTTTTGAAGGAACTAAAGTCGTCAACGTCGAACCGATTAATAAAGTTCTCAGGACTCTCAAGTCCGACACTATGATCCTGTTTCAGCCTAGCACTTACGCTTGGTCTAATAATAATAATAATTAATTCAATTTATAACGCACTTTTCATTACTGAAAATCTCAAAGTGCTACACATATATTGAATGCTACACACATTCATAAACCGGTGGCGGCAGACTACCATGCAAGGTGCTTTCCAGTCCTACCGGGAGCAACTCAGGGTTAAGTGTCTTGCCCAAGGACACAACGACACATGGTGCGGGTCCCGGGAGTCGAACCTCCAACTTTCTGATCGGGAGACGACTGCCATTACCACTACACCACGGCCGCCCTGGTCTAGCGCCGACTCGCTCATTTCAGTTGTGTTAATGATCCTCTCTTTCGTAGTGTACGGGATAATCGTGTACCTACTTTGTCGCGTCCAATCTGTTGAGGCCCGATTGGATCGTTATGAGACCCAACAGGATACTTCAGACCGTCAGAAACCTAACCCGAGAGACAAGCAAAATGGACAGAACACCCATTTGTAATCTGACGACCAGAGTGAGTTTGATGTAGTCAAAAGTTGTTTTCTAGTTGCTTAATTGCTACTTTTGTTGTTATTGAAGTTGTTATTGTTTTCTGAACACTCCCAGCCAAAAAAGGTTTTGATTAATGTTAGTTGAAGACTTAAATGGATTTAACTATGCCAACATGCTGTTCATTTTGTTAAAAATCTCAATCTTTGAAGAGTCATTGTAGATTAATACTACTTAAGGTACTATAATCTACACTGATCTCCCAATCATTTAAGTAGAACCGATTTGATCGTTTCTATTCTAGATCTATTCATTTTGATGAGTCTCGCCATAGACTTCAAAATTTATAGGAATACCAAATCCTACGTCGCTCGTCTAAAAGACAACAGACATTTAGACCAAACTATATTTCATTTTTCTATTTTTGTTTAACCTAAACTAGGTAATGAATGGAGGAATAGTTTGGAGGAAGAGGCCTTCGTTACAGAAGCCCTCCAAAATTCTATAGGTATAGATCCCTATATCTGATTTTTACAGCATTGATCCACCCCTTAATTGGTAATTGTAGCTGATCTAATCCATGATAGCTTACATACCAGGTGCATATAGGTAGGGCTTAATGTAAAATCCCAGTCATAAGCCCACCTAAAACCACATACTCGCATGACACATAGAACCAGGGTGGCACCGACTGGAAGCCATCCAGCCCGCAACCTTCGATGTGGGGACCTGCTACTCCAACGTTGGTCTTCAACCTTCATCCAAAGGTCGCCTCCTCTGCGTCAATCGAGGGATCCCCTCTACATGCTGATTAAAAAACCATTTGTTGCTGATGAAATCAATAACCCCAATCGTTGTGGAATTACCGCTGTGGATTATAAGACTTTGTTTCCAAGGGATCACAGACTCAGTTTTCCAAGGGTTAACAGACTATGTTTTCCAAAGGATTGAAAGCTTACCGCAATGGGATTACATACGAACAGTATGGGATTTCCAAATACATTATGGGAGTATCATTTTCTTTTCTCCTCTCCACTTGCTGGATTACATAAAGGGCAGAGACATTCAGTGGTATACTTTCGTGTTGGAACTCATCTCCAAGGACAAGCGATGACTTCTAAAAAGGGGGACTGTAGTAATACAACACCTCATGTCCGTTACTGGATTTAAACCTCTTCACAACTCTCTGAATCTCTGAGTGTTACACTTTTCTTGAAGCTCTCAAGGAGACAAGTGGGCACTATTTTGTTACAATTATTTTGAATTAAGAGACAGAAATCAATCAGAAAGACTTCCTTTTAATTTGTGTTAATTCAGAATTGATCAACAGTATGCTTTTGTCATTTAATGATGATTTGTTATTTGCATGAGGTTGACCCATCTGCTGGTTTATTCTTCAGTACGATGGTGCTGTAAAATCTATGGTACAGTTCAGGGTAAACTCTTAAGTGAACTTCTCTGTTTTGTCTATCAAGCTAGACATAATATTTCACTTTGCTGGCTAGTCCATCTGGCCGGTTCTCTAAACAGTTTTCCTGCTGTCCTTCAGAGATCTTCCGACTATGGGAACTGAAAAATCCCTCCTTTACTTTCTGAAACAGCCAATAATCATTCAGGAAGTGGGCTGACTCCGCCCTCAATATAAAACTCTTACTTCCCGTTTTGGCTTTAGTGTATGAAATGGAGAACCACTGAACAACTTGGTTCTTCTCTGGAAACTGGTGGAACATTGTGGTCAAATGTCAATTAGACCTACGTTTCTCAACCAGAGTTACAGCAGAGCATTGCTGTAACTCACTCATTTCTGTTTTGAAATAATTTGTTTTCTGAAAGTTTTATTTTGAAACCCAGTCAGGACGTTGGCCTGGTTCCTGCCGGGAAAGGCGCTCTTGCTCGTATCGTTGAATCAGCTATACACGCGCGGAAGTGCAACTGGACGTCTACTGGACAACACAGTCCGTTAAGTGTCCACAACTTCTCAGCTCTTATCTCCAAGAGACGTGCTCGTCACCAGGTAAAGAGTCGTAGATTGTATGCTGAACGTGCGAGGAGTCCAGCCGGACTCGTTTGGGAAAAGTGCCACCCTGTTGCATTTCAAAATAATTAACTTCTGTTAAACTTAGCTTTCATTCCACTTCTTCCTCCTTATTCTTATTTTTCTTAAGCCATTAAACTTTTAAGTAAATGTGCCAGTAGGAAGTTAGACTATAACTTGTCTGTTTGTTTCTATTTGAATTATTGTCTACAGTAGTTATTAAATCAGAGCTAATCTCGATACAAATGTTTAATGTACTTTTATGATTTTCTCAATAAAAGATTAATCTTCTGGTGGATCAACATAAGTTGACGTCTCTCGTGAATTTACATTTTGTCTAGTCACATTTAAGCAATTTAATCCGGAAAAAGGGTGAACTCGCGAATGGATTTGGGTCAGATCAAGTCTGCTCCAACTTCTTCTGGAATATTGTACTAATCAGCAAACTGACAAGTATTATATCCCTTACATATTGTTGGCACCGCACGGTGTTCAGTTACAAAGGCAATGTAGAACTCGGACGTTACGCCATCAACTCCTGGAGATTTATTACGTTTTAGGTGTTTGATAGCAGACTGAACTTCAGCAGGCAGATAGGGGAGCATCACATATATTTCTTTGGTCATCATTGATTGATTTAGTTTCAGTAAGATGTGTAAATCAATTTTCAGATTCAGATTTATTGTATTGCGATTCATACAGCTCACTGTAAAAAGTGGAGCAATACTTTGCTATTCTTTGGGGATCATCAGTGATAACATTGTTAATGTTAAGTTTTTGAATTGAATTGAATGTACTACGGGTCTTTTCTAATTGAAAGAAATATGCAGTGTTTTGTTCCCCTTCTTCCAGCCATTTCCTCCTTGATCTCACAAAAGCCCCCTTTGATTTCATTCTGTATATCTCATCTCATTTATTTTGCTGTACAACTAAATCCTTTATGTCATTTTCAGATAAATTTTCAGGTAAGATTTGAGTGATCTCAGTTCTTCTAGATATTATGTTTGCTTCTTCACCTTTCTTGGATTTGACTAGCGAGGCACCAAACGTTCTAAAAAAAATTGTAACTTCAAATTTGAAGAGTTCCCAATTTCTAGAGAAATTGTTAACAATTAAGGCTTTGCTCCAGAAATTGTTTATTAGTAATTTGACTTTATCAATTACTAGTTCATTTTTTAGGATGGAGCTGTTAAGTTTCCAATAAGAACTTCTGAATGTGGGAGTAATGTTAGGACCGAATGAGACAATCAGTGATATTGCTTTATGATCCGTTAATGGTGTAGATAATATACTGGGAGTAATGTTATTCTTTTTTAAGCAGTCAGAAATTAACCAGTAATCTATACGAGACATTAACGAGCAAGGTTTGTTAGACCATGTATAATGTCTAGAGATAGGATTTTTTTCCCTCCATATATCTATGAGATTAAATTTATGAATAAAAGAGGACAAGTTAACAGAATAAGTATTATTAACCCTCGGAGGCCATCTATCTAAGGAACCATTCAAAGCAATGTAGAAATCTCCACCCATTACAGTACAAGTAAAACATTTGGGTATTTTGATAACCAGTGTAGGAAGCTAGATTCTAATCCAACAAATAAGAAATCATTTTCGGGTTTTGAATTATAACCATATACATTGGCAAGAAGGACAAAATTGGTGTTGACATTCAGGATAAAAAATATGTAATGACCATTAGGGTCACATTCTGAGTGTAGGACAGAACCATCAAAGTTGTTTTTCAAAATAGTACCCCCTGCTGATCTTTCTGAGTCATGTGAAAACCATATGTCATTTCCCCATTTAGTCTTCCAAAAGGAGATATCGTTTTCTACAGTATGTGACTCTTGAAAAAAACAAAAATCAGATTTCTGTTGTTTTGCAAATAAAAACAAAGCTTTACGTTTAACATTTTCTCTTAACCCCCTGGCATTTAAAGAGAAAACTGAGAGGGACAATGTGAGACAAGTGAACACAGAAAACAACCTTCAGACCTGGAATGCTGAATTTGAACCATGAGTAGAAGGATGCGGATGTAAAAAAACAAGTATATCAGTTACTAATACTAAAAACAGCTTGCAATTTAAAACACTATGGGTGCATTAATAACAACAATATGGAATAATAAACCCAAATTTATATTTAAAAAATGCTTAGATGCAAAGGGATTATAGCTGACGACACTTTACTTATTGAAAAACTAAGTGCACTTAGGAAGAGCACACACGATCAAAAACCAATATAATAAAAATGTAACCAATGTACACACTTGTGTAAATTAAGATAATGTAAATATGAATAGACAAACTGTTTTTAAAAATTAGAACTTAGAAAGGAGTGCAAATGTTAAATTTGTAGGTTTCTAAGTGTCCATCTGAACAAGTATTATTTGAAAACCTTATACAGTACCTGTATAGCAGCCGAGTGTGATGCGGCCGGGATGAGGATCAGTTCCTCCAAATCCGAGGCCATGGTCTTGAGCCGGAAAAGGGTAGCATGCCCTCTCCGGGTCGGGGAGGAGGTCCTGCCCCAAGTGGAGGAGTTTAAGTATCTCGGGATCTTGTTCACGAATGAGGGAAAACTGGAGCGTGAGATCGATAGGCGGATAGGTGCAGCGTCCGCAGTGAAGCGGGCGCTGTACCGGTCTGTCGTGGTGAAGAGAGAGCTGAGTCAAAAGGCAAAGCTCTCAATTTACCGATCGATCTACGTTCCCACCCTCATCTATGGTCATGAGCTTTGGGTTATGACCGAAAGAACAAGATCTCGGATACAAGCGGCTGAAATGAGTTTTCTCCGCAGGGTGGCTGGACTCTCCCTTAGAGATAGGGTGAGAAGCTCAGTCATCCGGGAGGGACTCGGAGTAGAGCCGCTGCTTCTCCACATCGAGAGGAGCCAGTTGAGGTGGCTCGGGCATCTGGTTAGGATGCCTCCTGGACGCCTCCCTGGTGAGGTGTTCCGGGCATGTCCCACCGGGAGGAGACCCAGAGGAAGACCCAGGACGCGCTGGAGGGACTATGTTTCTCGGCTGGCCTGGGAACGCCTTGGGATTCCCCCGGAGGAGCTGCTCCAAGTGGCTGGGGAGAGGGAAGTCTGGGCCTCCCTACTTAGGCTGCTACCCCCGCGACCCGACCCCGGATAAGCGGAAGAAGATGGATGGATGGATGGATACAGTACCTGAAACCTTATTTATGAAGGGCTTGTTGTGTCCATATGGACATGTGTAGAATACTGTCCGGATGAGGACAGCGGTGGCCTATTCTCTTTTCCTTCATTAATTACACGGACTCCAGCAAAATGAGCCTTTTTTCCTTCTTTCCTGGCTACCTCAATTATTGGCCAAAGTTTTTTCCCATAGCACCTTGTCAGCCGTGGTGAGATCCTCTGTAAATCTCAGCCTCTTCTCTTTGAGAAACTCGCTGCTCTTAGCCATTCTCCACACCAGGTCAGGAGAAGTAATGTTGGTGAAGCGGATGATGGTGGTCCTTGGTGCCCTCTGCTGGACGTTGAAGCGACCAAGATGATGAACGATGTCAATATTTTATTTTTCTTTGATACTCTCCAATTACAGTGCAGCAGATGTCAGTAACTTTGGCTTTAATATTTTCCTGCTTTTCCTCTGGGATTCCGTGCAATCTCAAGTTCCATCTACGTTGATATCTCTCTGTCTCGTTTATCCTCATTTCAACTTCTGACAGCTTCTGGACAGTGTTTTTTGATAAGGAGCTCGTAGCTTTCACGTCAGTTTTTAGTGTCTCAATCTCAGTAAATATAAAGTCAATCGATTTCTTCAGAGCATCAATGCTAATGGTGTTATTAGCTTATTATATACCATATTTTCTAGTTTATCAGTGCGGTCATTAACTATTTTAGCAATATTATCTTGCAATTGTGAGAAAGATGTCACCCTTCAGCTTATTTTCATCTGGTTTAGGAGGTGTATCAGGGTCAGAATGTGGTAGAGGAGACAGATCAGGGTTCTGCCTGTCCGTGAAGGCTGTCCGTGAAGGGATCGATGTAATGATGATCAGAGGCAGGAACACCTGTAGCAGGAGCTGATGAGGATCAAATCCGAGGACTGTTGGTTGTAGCCGACATTGTGTCTTTCATCGTGTCTTTGTGCAAGCCTGTAAACGCAGTTTTGCCTTTCTCCTTCCTTTTAATGCTGTGCGCCGCCCGTTGCATCGTTGTAACGTTTTAAAAATAGCCGTTGAGTTTGGCAGTTAGCTTGCTAATGGCAGTTGCTGCTAGCTTTTACCGTACTTGACCGAAGCTTTAGTAAAACACCAGTCTTGCTCAGGTTGAACAGCAAAAAACAAGTTGTAACAAAAATTCTTGTTTAAGAAAAAAATCATAGTGGAGACAACGAGGAGTGAAAAATTGAGATCTGTGTCTCAGCTATATCATAATTCGACTGCTCCGGTCGCCATCTTGGCCCAATTCTGCTGGGCTAAATGCTGCGCGTGTTGCGCGTGCTGCACATGCTGCGCGATAATAGCTCCGTGCTCAAACGCGCCCAGGAAATTTTGTTCCGCGGTGCATATATTTCCCCGTTAATAACGTTCAATGAGTGAAAAAATAACCTAAACGGTACGCAGGTGGACCGAACCGAACGTGCTGTACCGAAACGGTTTGGTACACCCACGTGTACCGTTACATGCCTAGTATGTACATGTATATGGGTATGGGTATATATATATATATTCATGGAGAACTACTGCAAAGACATGAATATTCTAAGTCTTTTATACATATGTATTTTGTTGTTGTGTTCTGTCATGTTCTTTTCAGGTTTACAGACAACGGTCGGGTGTGTTTGCCTTGGTCTTACTTTCCATCTTTCCTTCCTTTCTTTCTATCCTAATAAATTAAATAAAAAAATCATTATGGTGTGAAGAGGATGGCTATAAGGTGAGAAGGGAGGCCATCTATAAAAGGGAAGAAAAAAAGAGTCTGCTCTGATCCTGCTTGTAAAGTGCATCAGTGTTGTGAGACCAGTCCAGTTTATTGTTCAGGTGAACACCCAGGTACTTATAAGAGTCCACAATCTCAATGTGCACTTCCTGGATGTTCACCAGGGTCAGTGAGGTGGGTCTGTGCCTGTGGAAATCCACCACCAGCTCCTTAGTATTAACAATGTTGATCAGGAGGTGGTTCCGCTGGCACTAGTCCACAAAGTCCCGAGTCCGCTGACTGTACTCTGAGTCGTCCTCACCTGTGATGAGGCCGACTATGGCAGAGTCATCAGAGAACCTTTGCAGATGGCAGTGTGGGGATTTGATGGTGAAATGTGCATTGTAGAGGGTGAAGAGGAACGATGCCAGCACAGTTCCTTGCGGGACCCCCGTGCTACAGACCAGCCTGTCAGAGCCTTGTGTCCTCACATACTGTGGACGTTCAGTGAGGTAATCCAGTATCCAATGGGACATGTGGTGATCCACTCCTGATGACTCCAGCTTGTCCTGCAGAATTTTTGGCTGGATGGTGTTGAAAGCACTGGAGAAATCAAAGAACATGATCCTCACGGTACTTCCAGGATTCTCCAGGTGGTTCAGAGCTTGGTACCTGAGGTAGATGATGGCATCATCCACCCTGATGCCAGCCCGGCTGTCTAAACAGTTCCCTTTCAGTCTGGTTCTCTTGGTGCAACATTGCTATGGGAATCAGCGCCTCCGCGCGGTTACCTGTAGTAATACACTCACGCCTTTACGGTGAGGGTGTCAGCGTCGCGCCAGAGGTCCCTCCCTCTGTGTATTTAAGCGGCTGACGCCCATCCATCTTTCTCTTATTGTCCTTCACCTTGCTTGAACCTGAAACACTCTTCTCGGATCTTCTTTGTATCTTCATCGCTCGACCAGATGTGAGCTCGCTCCCTACACAGAGCATACAGAGAATCTTTTCCTGTGGACTGCTGGGCTAGCGAAAGCTGGTCTGGCACATTTTTCCTTCACCCCGAAGTTTTCTTCTCCTCTCTCCACAGACCGCTTCGCTCGACAGCGCTGATTGCACGACACCGCTACCCTGCTAACAACTAGCAGGCTAGCCGATGAAAGCAACACGAGGAAGGAGACGTCTTCGTAAGACGTTAGCACTGCTAACGGGTTTAACTCTTCTTAGCCATGGATCCTGAGAAGGTAATGCGAAAACCCAAAACTCAAAGAAGACCAACAGGCCAGCGAGCCCCAGCTCCCGTGCCTTTTCTCTTCTGCTTTTCTACTGCTCGGTTAGCGAACGCTAACTGCAAGGCACGCTACCTGCTAAGCTAACGAAGCTAACAGGCCAGCAGCCTCGAGTAGCTCAACGAGAGGACGTCCTCGGACGAGGAACTCTGGCAGGCTGTGAGCTCCGGCTCCCGAACCTGCTTCAGCGGATCTGGCTACCCCCCTTTTTCAGCAGCGTACACCCACGAGGCCTGTCCGGTCTGCTCAGGGATGATACACGCAAAGACACTCCAAGTTTTTCTCGCGGATGACCCCAGAGAAAGGAGAGTGGAAATGGAGTAACCCCGTTGCTATCTGGCTAGCTTCCACGGTTAACATGGCTAACCAGGAGCACCCACGACAACACAAGGCGGACGACAGCGTTGCTAACAAGATTAGTGAGGCTACGAGCGGACAACTAAGGACTCCATCGTGAGGTATGTGAAAATGCTTGGCCTAGCTTGCTAGCTACCCTTCTCATATTTTGCCTGTTTCGCGATCCTGTCCGGTCGAATTGACGGTAGAATTCATTGCATAACTAAGTGTTTTTTACCGACGCTACGCTGCTCGAGGGCCCGTCTTAGCACTGCTAGCGGGCTCACGAGTACCTCCACGTTTAGCCCCGGCTAACAAGGAGACTCTCAGTCCATCACAGTCCAGGAGGAGGATTTTCAGCTACCTGTTCAGCTGCGCTACCTGGTAGTTTTCCTATGCCTACGACGAAACATTGTGACGCTGAGAGCTTAGCCACCCATGAGGCTATGGATGACTCTCTGACGCTAACCATGTCAGGGCCCGAGGGGCCCTGGTGGAATGGACAAGGACAAGTGGCCTCGGTATCGCAGGCCCACCAAGCAGAAAAGCTACAGCACGACCAGGATTGTTCGGATTGTTCTCAGTGGCAAGGGGCCACCAGCAAAAAGAAAAGGAAAGTCTGAGATGCCCCTGCACTATTACAGGCACTCTCACTGACAGAAGGAGTGAAAATGCCGAATTTTTACCACCAGTACCTGTGCTTAAGGAGCACAGACTAGCTGGTTCGGAACGTTTAAACATACAAGAACACTCAGACCCTTGTGTAACAAAGAGAAATTGCCATCCACACACAACAATAAAATCTCAGACTACTGAATGCATCCTGGTCCCAAAATGGGAACAGGGCTTCAGGTTTGCCCGCTCACGCAGTACGGGAACCTGACCTTTTGAGCCCAGACTTCACTTGTAAAACGCTACAAGGAGCTGGTGGTATGTGTGTGCGCACTAAACATAACTCGTCTACTGTATGTGTAATAAAAAACAAACACTGTTTCATGCATATACAAGAATGAAAGTACCAAAGCACAGACTGCCCTGGTTCTTGACTCACCACTTTTGTGAAACACAAACTACTAGGTCAGACTATGAACCGCAGTGGGACACACGAGTTCTGCCTGAGACAGTCAGATCTCGCGATGTCTTCTGCTGGGCAGACCAGCCTGCTCCAGAGTACGCGAGAGGGGTCGAAGGCCACCCCTCCCGCACTCAAACATGACAAGCAGCAGCTAGACATCCCTCCCAGGCTCATGGCGCACGCGCAAGCCTGGAGGGCATGTCTGACAAACAAAAGGGTCATCACAACGGATGCATTGTGGGCTTAAGCTACAGTTCATCAAGGGACCCCCCCCCCCTTTTTCATGGGGGTGCTATGTTCGGACGCGCACACGTGCTGGGGTAGGAAGTGTCAACGATGCTGCAGAAAGGAGTAATAAATATTGTTCCAGAGCACAAACCATGCTCCGGTCAGTGCAGCAAGCTCTTCCTGGTGCCCAAAAGAGATCAATCCCTGAGACCGGTCCTGGATCTCAGTACTCTAGGCAAGAAAACAAGAACGTTCAAGTTCAAAATGTTGACACTGCGGCAGGTCCCCCAGTCCATGAGACCTGGAAACTACGCATGTACATTGGATTTGAAAGACGCCTATTTTCATGTGGGCATCTGGAAGAGGCACAGGAAATTCCTCCGGTTTGCTTTCGAAGGGAAAGCTAATGAATGCAAAGCCTTACCCTTCGGTTTGAAGACTGCTCCTCGTACATTTACTAAATGTCTGGACGCAACCCTGACCCCTCTTAGGAATCAAGGAGTCAGGATTATGAACTACCTGGATGACCTCCTGGTTTTTGGCCGGAAGCAGAATACAGGCCTAGTCACACTCCTGCAAGGTGATCTCTCACCTGGAGTCTCTCGGTTTTGTCATAAACCTACAAAGAAGTGACCTGACCCCATCACGGATTACCGTATTTCTGGGAGTGCAGATCTACACCATACGGTACAGGGCATGGCTCTCAGAGGAACGTGTTTCCTCGATTTGCCGTTGCCTGGCAAAGTTTAAACTGAATCAACGGATTCCCCTGAAAACGTGCCAATGCCTTTTAGGCCTCTTGGCGGAAGCCATACCCTGTGTGCCACATGCATTGCTGAAGATGCGGGCCTTGCATATATGGCTAAACCAACAAAAATGACCTGTCCCCGTCTGGTTGAGCAGGAAAGTTTAGAATCATTTCAAAGTGCCTGAGGGCCCCGGAACCTTGGAGGGACCTGTCTGTGTTCACGGAAGGGGTCCCGTAAGGTAGGGTGTCATCCCGTGTGGTCATCACAACGGACACCTCGGAAACAGGATGGGGAGGCAGTCTGCAGAAATCAGATTGCCCAAGGCCTCTGGAATGAGCAGGAAGCAAGATTGTACATCAACTTCCTGGAGTTGTTGGCCATATTCCTGTCAGCAAAATACTTCTTTGGTAAAGGTCTGATTGCGGGACAGCACGTCCTGGTGTAATCAGATAACAAAACCACAGTGTCCTTCATTAACTGGGAAGGGGGGACGAGATCCCAAGCCCTCCTCAGCCTGACACAGAGGATGCTCACATGGTACGCTCCAGGATTATTGTCGCTCAGGGCGACTCATGTTCAGAGTGAACTGAATTACGGAGCGAATGCCCTCTCAAGAGGGCCTCTTTTGGAACAGAATGAAGACTGAACCCACGAGTCGTGGATCAGGTCTGGTCACGGTTTGGAAGAACCTCAGTGGACTTGTTCCCATGCGGAGCCAGCTCACAATGTGACCTCTACTTCTCAATGTTCAGGGATACCATGGCAGTTGCCTTCTTACAGAGACCTGCTGACTCAGGCACGTGGGCAGCTTCTACACCCACGTCCGGAGCTGTGGCATCCTTCAGCCTGGCCACTGAAGGGAACTGGCTGAGGACCTAAGGCCTGATCATCTTTTTTCCAACAACAACAGCATACACAAGGGAGACCCTAGGTGTTTATGTTTACTTGGGAGATGTTCCCCTCTCCTCTGACAGTTCTCCAACATCAGGATGGGCCTCTTTGACAGTCCTAGTAGTTGTCTGTTCAAGAAGCAGATGAGGGACTCGTGCGTGCCCCTTGTACATACATTTTTCCCTTGGGGACCTAGAAGGTTACCCTGTGCTTGAACTGGGTTCTCTACCTCCACATTGCCATCTGATTGCCAGTGGCGTAATAGGTCCCTTGCTCTTTTCCTCCTGCTTCTCAAGATTTCCAGGGAAAAAGGAGATGATGAGTAATCACACTAGCAGAGGACGCTTATGCTGTCTCTAGCTGGTGTTTTCATCTATGTGTCCAGTGGTAACATCAGGCTGATGTTTCTACATGTGGCATTTTTCTTCTCAGGCTGTGCTCTCTACATACCTTGTGGAGAGCGGCTGGGAAATGCCTGCCGTATTAAGGCAGATGTTCTCACATGCATTTTGCTGAGCATTTCAAGGGCGTGAATGAATTACGTTCCCATAGCATATGTTGCACCGAGAGAACCAGACTGAAAGGGAACTGAAAGTTATGCACCATAACTCATGTTCCCTGAAGGAAAGGAACAAGGTGCAACATATCTGGCCCTTTCAATGCTGAAAGCTTGGTGAAGTGCATTTTAGAGAAAGATGGATGGGCATCAGCCGCTTAAATACCCAGAGGACAGGGCCTCTGGCGCGACGCTGACGCCCTCGCCGTAAAGGCGTGAGTGTATTACTTCAGGTAACCGCGCGGAGGCGCTGATTCCCATAGCAATGTTGCACCTCGTTCCCTTCCTTCAGGGAACATGAGTTATGGTGCATAACTTTCAGATAATGTGCTGGCTGTGTTTCTTTTTTGTTCATATGTGGGTTGTGTTTTTTTGTTTTTGTTTTGAGTGCCTTGGGGTTATATCACAGCTTTCCCGTTGACTTTGATCTGTTAATACATTTTTAATTTTAATTAATTTAATAAAATGTTGAAAAAAATTGTGAGTATCACTGCTCTAAACCATGTGCTCCTGCACGTCGCAGCTGGGCCTTTACCATAAGTGCCAGTGTACAAACCACAATTTTTACCTCACACTTTGTACCCTGCAGTTTTTAGGAGCATCTTATTTATGTATGTTTCATAATTTTCAAATTTTATATTTTTTATATTTTATTTTAAAAGACTTCCTATCATCTCTCTGTAGCGGCCTGCCACCGACTAACATTTTCCTGGAGGATCATCCTATCTTAGATGTGTTCCAATCTGGCTTCAAATCTCTCCACATCACTGAGACTGCTTTATTGAAGGTTTTTATTTACTTTGTATACATGTATTTTCCTAGCCACGTATGCAGGTGACTCTGTGCTTCTTGTCCTATTAGATGTTACATCTGCTTTTGACACAATCGACCATGAGATCCTCATTTATAGGATGGAGCAGTTGGAGGGCATAACAGGGTCAGCCCTCAAATGGTTTAGACGGTACCTCTCTGACAGAACCTTTTGTGTCAACATCAAGAATTAGTTTAAACATCAGCAGCTCTTTGGTGTGGAGGTGGTGTGTGCGTGTGTGTGTGAATGTGTGTGTGTGTGTGTGTGTGTGTGTGTGCGCGTGCGTGTGTGTGTGTG